>BPUM01000890.1:0-100902 GCA_020521455.1 Prunus kanzakura
CTTAACTTCAAATGTCTGTTGAATCCCCACATTAAAATGACGCCAAAATAGTTCCATTTGAATTGCGTAGGCCTTCAATTTCTATGACTGTTTAGGCACTTATTAGGTTGCAATTGTATGAAAAAATATATACAGAGAATGTGTTATCCTTTCTTGAAAATACTCTCCTAAGCTTTGTAGTAAAACAAAATGCATTGCTGAGAATTTCATTGAAGATTCCCCTGATATTATAAGTAACGAGCAAATTTTCTCCTTGTATGATTGCTCTTCATGTAACAAGGTAATCTGAGATTTCTTGGAACATCTCAGGGTAAAAATTTTCAAGCAATCAAGTCGAGATCATGCAACAATGGAAGCAAAGAAACTCTTGAACTTCCAATTGAGTAAACCAGCGTCCATTTACGCCCGTAGGAATTCCCAAGGTCCTGTTCCTGTCCCTATCCTGCAATTCCATAGCAAAATGGTCCGTTCGGGCATGGGAAAATTTTGTGTGTGTGTGAGCATGCTCGTATGTACTAAATTTTGTAAAAACATACCTCCAAAATCCGGCAAATGTTCGAAGACTCATATAGATGGTCAAAGCAACCCAGATTCCAATGAATCCATTGGTAGAGGAGAGAATAAACAAAACAAAGATGCTGACAATAGCCACCACAACCTGGAGAGAATGATGATCATCAAGTTAACCTGTGTACAAAGTAATTTTTTTTTTACCGTTGTACAAAGTAATTGAATGTAGTCCTTTTCCTTTAGGCTCCACAGCAAAGAAGAGAAGAGTTTTCACATTTGGAGACATTTAGCGTACAAAACAACCCAAAGTTGGTGACATAATGCAAATTTTAAGTTTAAAAAATAAAATAAAAAAAGCATTATATGAGTTAAAAAGAAATGAGTTCACATTATTAATTGTATTGCAAGAAAGGGACTAAAGACTTGCCATGGAAAAGGCTGAATATGCAAAATCAGATGCTCCAAAGTTGACACCATCAAAAACAAATGCCAAGGCATTGATGGGTTGAGTAGCTGCAACAAACTGATATGAATTTGAAGACAGTTAGTTCAAAATGTCATTTGGGATTGAAGAAAAGTAACCTGAAATACTGTGTTGTTTTTGGAGAGAAGGGGGCTAACCGGAATGCCTATGCCGATAAGACGTAGGACATCGACATCTTTTGTAAATAGCCTTGCCCCATACTGCAACCCTACTCCAAGTATGACTGCGAGCATCAACCCCAAAACCAATCCCAACTGCAGTTTAAATGTATTTATGAATTTTTAGAGAAACCAACATCACATGGAACATATATTTGACATTTCAGAAATATTAGTAAACACCTGTAACACTCGTGACGCCGTAGCTGTTGCCTTGTCATAGTCTTTTTTAGCAAATGCACTAGCAAGTATTGCCTGAAAGTGGGAACGGATTATAACCCATTCAGTCCATAGAAAAAGAAACTGAAACACTGAAATAATTGTCATACACATACAAATCAAATAGGGGCTGTTAAAATAAGTTATTTTATTGATTTAAAAACCATTCACTGCAGCAAGATTTGAGCTTCGGAAAGTTCAACTCAGTTTCACAAAAAATTTAAGAAGAATTTAATTGCTGATCAAACAATGTGCTTCTGTGATTTTCATCTTCTTGGTCTTTGTCTTAAAACTAATTTGGTGTATCATTGCAGTAGTTTCATTTATTAAAGTAATGTTTTCCAACCTGTCCAGCAACAGCCAGTCCATCAGCCAGAAGGGAAGTTGCCAACCAAACCTGCAAGCAGACCTGAAATGCCGCCATGGGTGTTGGTCCCTGCCGCGCAGCCAATGATGCAGCCAGAGTTACACAGAATGTAACAGCAATGACCCTCATTAATAAAAGAAAACCTGGAGTGAAGAAAGGACTAATGGGGTATCAACTAATTCATGCTACTCCCTCTCAACATGTACTGAAATTTATTCAGCTATAAATATAAATTTGAAAGAACTAGCTATTTCGATCGTGTTAGTAAATACTTCAGTGGATGTTATTCAAATTTCCTATGCTGTATTCTCAGCATTTTAAAGTCATGCTTCCGACGTTTTCTGCCCACTAAAACCAAGGCCTAAGGAGTATAGCTCCTCAGAACAAAAGCAAAGTTCTAGATTGTATAAAACATGAAGTGTCACCACTGCTTATTAAAGAATTAAATCCTCACCATTTTTAAGAAACCGACTGAATTGGAGATGTTTGATACTTGGGGGTAATAGATCAACTTGAGCCATTAATCTCCACAAGAGTATAACACATATTAAGTACCTATAATGAACATATCAATGATAAGAGGCATGCTGGTACACACAGTGCAGAATTCTAGAAAACCCACAAGAGGACCGAAAACATATGGAGATGAGTTCGATAAAACTTACTGAGATATAACATGAGAAATAGCTGCACCATTGACACCCAGACGGAAAACAAACATAAATATTGGATCTAAAATTATATTTGTTACATCTCCTGCCACTAGATTAAAACAGACAATTGATTAGAACACGATCAAGACTATATTTATTTGAAAAAGATGGCATCGAATCTAAAGTGCAGCTTCATTAAGGTATACCGGTTGCATATAAAGGAGTTTTTGTATCCTTGAACCCACGGAAGACCCCTTGCATAGCCAGTGAAAGAAGAACTGCAGGAGCACCAAGCGACCTCAGCATCAAGTACTGCTGTGCAGGTTTTAGCATAGGGGAATCCTAAACAAACAATAGTTCTTTCTGTTCTTAGAAGTTATAGTAGTATTTTAGCACTTGGTACAACAAACTCTTAAGTAAAATGTATGTCAAAATGAAAAATTAAATAAAATAAAAGCATAAAGATGATTAACTTACAGAACTGACCCCCATAAAGTTCAATAGAGGTTTTGCTGCTGATATGAGGAATATGGCTTGGATGAGGCCAAGGATGCTGCCAATAACCATTGCTGATGACGCTGATGGGATGTACCTCTTTTGAAGATTGGTTGTAACTATTTCAAAGCTTGCACCAACTGGTTTTGAGTTGTATGCATTCTGATCAGTTCCTGACAAAGAAAACGGAAGAAGAAAAAACTATCATGTAAGAAGTTTTCATAAACCAGTAAAAGAATATCTTGTAATGAAGAGGAAAGCTTGATGAAATCATATTCTATAAGTCTTTACAGAATGCATGCTGAGTTTATTGTGGAAAAAAGATGTAGCATTGTAACAAAAAAAAAAAAGGCATGAGGCATACCCCTTTCTGGGATCAACTGTTTAGTTTCACCATTGATTGATGAACCTGTTTCCAGGTAATCGTTCTGGTTTGCCTCGGGACTCGCTGTTCCAATAGTATCTTCTTCAGCAACAAAAGAGGTTGTGACACTAACAAGAGGGAATATTGCAATTCTTGATGCTTGATTGAACAAAGCGATAGAAACTCCTACAGCAGCAAGCTCCACCGGACCTTTAACATTAAGACAACTTGGATATTAAATTTCCACAACTGTAAATTTTAACAAAGATACAAGGTTCAGCCACAAAATTTCATTTCAGATTGAAGACTGATATTTAGCAGGTGGTAATTGGTCAACTTTTGAAGGATAGGCTATTAGTGGACTGTGAATGTGGATATGTTTACACATTAGCCTCTCATGTAGACACTATATTTCATTTTATCCTCATCCTTATCATTTAAAGAAACAAACTTGAATTTTTTCAATCAAATTTGTTTTTGTTACCCAAAGCAAAAAAAAAAAATACTTGTTTCAGATGGAAGAACGTATGCACAGTTCAAAATGAAAAGAATAAGAAGCAAAGTACCTATTTGACCAATGAATGCTGTGTCAACTAGAGAAGCAATTGGATCAGCTGTCAAAGCCAGTGCTGCAGGCAATGCAATCGACGCTATTTCTAAGCCAAGTTTGTCCAAATTTAAAACAAACCTGCCCATAGAAAAGACAATCCAAGCATTGGTTTTACACATCTATTCAAATCCAAGCATTGGTTGTCCAAATTGCAATAAAAATATTTTTAATAATGGCTCTTGCAGGCAAAGACCACATAAATTCTGAACTGGTCTAGCTTGAATAATAAGGTTAGATTAGCCGATGGATGAGAGTAAAAGCTTTGTTGCTTATCGAAAATATATGCCATTGCTTGTCTGCTAAATTCAACAGAACCTTTTAACTATCAAACCAAACTAATCAGGAAAAAGAAATGAAAAGGCATAAAACAATCGAAATGATACCTGCAATCCTTGAAGAAAATGTAGATAGGAGTTTTGCTTTTGTTTCCATTGGAATATGAATAATCTTCTTCAGCCATCAGTTAGATAGCTGATTTAACGAATCGGGTTTTAACTGGGACGGTTACTGAACTAGTTGTTTATAGACAAGAATCCACAAATTGTGCTGCAGCCCCTGCAGATTATATATAGTGTTAACTCATAATTTTGTTGCTTGCAGAACCGAGGCCGAGGCATTCAACTGGAAAAACAAGATAACCATTTTCCAGAAGTGCCCAAAAATGATGAAATACAGAAGCAATTCAAACAGTATCAATCAAGTATCCTTGCAGAGAATTAATAAAATTAGTTGAATACAGATATCAAAGAGCTGACCACCAAATAAAGAATTGGGTTCAACAGTTGATATCCTAACCGAGAAACTTATAGAAGCTTTAGAAATTCTATATCCACCATCAGAAGAAATCCTGGAGACAAAGAAGTACGTTTCACTTCAGCAGCAAGGCCAATGAAATTCCTACCTTTGAACCATACTTTCCAACTCATAGACTTGTAACAGTTTCAAAAGTACTTTCAAAACCAGACACTCAAAAGCAAAATCACTTAATTTCGCAGTCTAGAAGAAAAATTAAACTCATGCAAAAACTTTTAAAAAAACTTGGGCTTGAAAATTAAAAGCTCAAAACCAATCAAGAAAAGACCCTCACCTTTCACTGGCGTGATCTTTATATCTTGCTAGCGTACACTCAAAATGGAATTTGGGTTTGAAACTTCAACTTCTGATTTGGAAACTCCAACACCTATAATCCAAGAATAGCTTTATGTCCAAAGTCCATGAGAAAAAAACGTTTTTCTCCCTTGATTTGACAAGGACTTCCACAACAGAAACGCACCAACCACAACCTATGACTAGTTTTGCTGTGTGACAGAGAGAACCTGTCAGACGCAGCTTGTTGCAACTTGTAACATTAATTGTTCCAAAAATTTATATTCTAATTTTCACAAAGTATTGTTTTTATTTATATCTTCAACTTCAAGGCTCCAAAAGCACAAAGAATTCTTGCATAAAACTTTATCAAGAGGAGGCCACGTGTAATGTATTATGGTTAGTCCACCATCCCATGTAGAAAGACGCTTCGCTTTAATGGCAGTGTGGTACCAAGAGAGGGAGGAAAACCTAGTAGTGCTATCTCTATCTCCATATGGACCAGTAAAGTCTTTCTCCAAGAAAGGCTGTTACATGTGTCAGCAGTAGCAGATTTCCAGAGAAAGAAACGCATATTTGCATCACTGTCATGGACAGGGGCATTGCATGCTTTATGGCTATAAGCCAAGTGTCCATCACTTTCATGCACAAGTGACAATTGGGGCCCAAACCAATAATAGGAAGAAAAAATACCTCACCGATTTACAGTGAGAAAAAAAAAAGTTTTTCTTTTTATATTTTATTTATTCAGTTTGATTTTTTTAATAAAATGTTCATCTGATTTACTTCACCACTAAAATTACAGCACAGCACAGCAGATTTTATTGGCACAAAATAGCCAAAATAGGTTATTTTAAAAGATAAAGCACTAGTACGTGATATTTCTCTTTTTAATATTAAAAAATGTCTGAAATTCAAATATTCACTCCCCTATTAATTAAAAAAACAAGTGACTTAAAACGACATAATTTGTATGAAAGAAAGAATCCTTATACATGAAAAGATCATATTTTATTTCGGCACATATTGCATATGCCAGCTGCTTTTAAATAAAATTTTAAAATTGGATGGTTAAATAAAGAAGCATTTATAATAAAAATAGTCAATCAAAAGTTAATTACATCAAATAGAAGGAAAACGTTTGCGGGGAACTTATGTCTTCCTATGGAGACTGGCCGAGTGGATTCTCCTAGACCTTTTTTAATGTGTTCTTGGAGCATTTGTGGGCTTGGCATCCGGCGAATGCTCTTATGCATGATCTCCATGTTCAAGTTAAGTGGTTATGCCAGTTTTGTTATTGTTGCGTGGTGTTTTCTTCGTTCTCCCTTTAACTAATTTTTGATTCTCCACCTGTCTCAAGAACTATGTTTTCATAGGAGATTTCTTTGTCAATGTTGAGATGATACAGCGTGCTTGGGGGTTTTTTATTTATTTATTTTCTAGCCTGTTTGCGGTTAGTCTCTTCTTTGTGTTGCTCATTGCAGATTTCTCTTCTTTCATCGCCAAATGCTATTGGAGGTGGCTAGAGATGATGTGCTTAGTGGTTGTTTTCTTTCTTCTTGGCGTATTGTGTTCTCTGACAGATGCTCTCACTGTCTTGTGGCTGTGCAAAGGACTATAATTTCACAGCATGACTTTTTTGACAGTTGAATTGTGTTGTAGTGTTCTCGTCAGAGGTTTTGGCATCGAAAGGTCTATGTGTCAGTTTGCTGTTTTATTTTATCTTGCTCTAGCATTGGTCATGTGTGACTGTTTCAGACTCTCTTGTTAGTCTATGACATGTGTGGTACTCTTTCCTACCCTAAGGTTTGTCCCCTCAGGAAGGTTTAACCGAGGCCACTGTTTCATGTCGTTCTATGTACGCTACTTTGATTCTATGATTGAATTCCATTTCTTAAAAAAAAAACTTATGTCTCTTCATAATTTAAAAGATAATAGTCACAACTTTCCAGTATGTTTATGTAGAGAACAATCATGTGAATTTCCATTCCATGTTTAAATTATCATAGGACACCACCCTTTTGTACTTTAAAAATTAAAATTAAAATGATGTCTTTTCCTTTTTTGTTTTTTAAATTTATGTCCTTTCCTAAGATGCTGTGTACATTCACCTTTTATTTAACATCATTTAATTTTGTATAAAAAAATAATTTACATTAAAATACTATATTTTAATTATTGATCACTAAATCATTTTCTTTTTTGTCAAATTGATCACTAAATCATTGAAAAAATTAGTTGCATGAGGCGAACAAGGCTTGCGAGCACCTTTGTGCTCCTTTTTAGTTTTTACAAATAAGCCCATTTTAGTATGATACAAATGTCCATATAGATTTTTTATTTTTTATATTTTTTTTAAGGTAAATTAATTTATTATTATTATTATTATTTGTCCATGTTGGATGTGGGATCCACTTTGCCTTATCAAATTGATGGGTAAATAACCCATGCGTTGAAAATGACTAAAATACCTCTGCCACGTCAACAATTTTAACAGATTTTTAAATGGAGTTGACGGTATGGGGTAAAGTGAAACACAAAACCGTGGTCAAGGGGGTTAAGTGGGTCATTTTAACTTTCAGAGGAAGAAATGGGATTTGACCAAAGTTTCAGAGAGTACTACAGTAAATAATTGTTTAGGCACATATTAAAAGTAATTTTTGGAGAGTTCAAAATTATAAGGGCCCAAATAAAAACCACTTCAAATCTTTAACAATATAAAGGCCCATATTTAAAAATTATTAATTGGCTTTGGAACAAGAAAAATGCAATTAATCAAACACTTTTTCAAGAAAATGTTAAATTCTTGTAGTTTGATGATTTTTGTTGTTGTCAACCATATAATAGTTTGCATTTGTTATTTTAGTTCAATTAAAGTACTATATTTAAGCCAAAAAGAAAATACATGTGTAGAATTTTTTGTTCTTATTAAACTATGATTACATGTTGGAAAAAAAAAAAAAAACTATGATTACATGCAAGAGAAATTAAGCGCCACATTTTAATTTTTGGTCATGAGCCACTCAAAAATCAGGACCGGTCCTATCCCTACCCAGCTTAACCCATTCCTCATTCCCAACCACCACCCCCTACCTACCCACCCCCCATCACCCATCTCTCTCTCTAAATGGTCCATGACTGCTCTATCAAATTTACCTTATATGAAGAAACATTTCTTTCATTTCGAATCCCGCCTGAGCATAACTATTCAACACATATAGAAAAACCAACATCACAAAATAAGCAAAATCAACCATAACACAACCCAAATCGTCTGTTTGGCTGCCAAAATAGTGGGCACAACTGGAAACTAAACAAGAAAGAACTCACACTACGGTTTTTCTCACACACAACCATAGTGTTATGGGGATTTGAACTTTAGACCATTGGTTTGCAAGTTGCCTTTTTCGGGTAAATTTTTCAAATAGTTCACACACAATTAATTTATTCCTTTTTCACTAATAAAGTTCTGGATGCAAATTCTAATCACTTTTCTACTACTTTCTTTCTTGTCATGTTTGAAAGAATGAAAGAATGAAAGAAAAATTCTTTCTTTCTGAAATCCAACTTAGATGTGCTTTTTCCTCCTACAGCTCCACTCAAACTTGAGTTTTTCGTTTTTATTTTTCCTTTTGTCTAAGAAAAAGACGCACTCAAACTTGAGTACCTACCTTCTTTTCTTTAAATTTTTCCTTTTCCCACTAGGATTAAGTCACAAACCGTTGGATTGTGCTTACATTCAAACTGATTTGATGTTAATTGTACACTTCATCATCATGCCCCCCACAACCATTATGTCTTCTTGGGTGCAAAATTACTTCGTCCTTCTCTCAGTGGAAAGTTCTGCAATTCTCTTTTTGATTCTTAAGTTGAGCAAGCATGGCTGAAACTCTTCTCTAATATCTATGGTGGAGTATAATTAAGTTTAAACAATACGATTTTAAAGCGTAAAGAGGGGGCCATTGTGTTGCCACAGTCAGAGTGCGTTAATAATAAATTTGGAGAAATTATAGAATGGTACTGGAGTATTGTCACATGATATAGTTTGTACACGTGTTATAATATAGGTGAATGACATAATATATTTCTCATTTTCAGGGTATAACATCAATAAATATTCATTTATATTATAACATGTGAACAAGTTATACCACTCTCTCCCAAAAAGACACTCTAGAGCCGTTTTCACTTTGACAGGGGAGGAAACATCTGTTCTTCCTCCCCTCTCCTCCCCTCTCCTCTCCTCTCTTCCTCCCCACTCTTCTCCCTTTTTTTTTTTGCGGTTTCTTCATGTTTGGAATAAGTCACAAAGACTCTTTGGATTTTCTGTATAGTTTTCACCTCCACTAGTGTTTCATCTCTCCTTTGTGAGAGTTTTTCACCTTTCTTATGTGAGAGTTTTTTTTTGTATTGTTATGGCTTGGTTTTTTCAAGCTTTATCTATTTTTGGTTGTTCTGAGTTTGCACTCTTAGTTGGGATGCCTATGTCAAAGTTTCTTCAATCATGCGTAATCGTTAGTGAATGAGCCCCAGATTGTCTTAATTTTAATGTTAGATTACTTCGTTACTATAATGACCCTTTGTGGCTAGTGGCTTTTTTGGCCGAATTCTGAATTCAATTCCAGAATTTCTCAGAAAAAGGAACAAGTTGTTGGTTTTTGCAAGTCATTACATGTTTGAGTTGAAATTAGTCCCACATTGGAAAACTATCGTTCCTTGAAGGTCTTAGGATTGGGCTATCTAAGTGGCCCAATTGAGTGGCTTGTGAGTTTGGCCTTTAGGTCAATGAATAATTAGTTGGGTCAATGATTAATTAATATATATATATATATATATATATAATATTTAATTAGTCAAAAAATGGGCCTTGGGCTTTGTGATTTAAAATTAAACCCAATTAATTTAATTAATTTCGAGTTAATTATTTAATTAATTATTTGAATTATTTTTTATAATTCAAATATCAGATAAGTTTGTCTGATTGGGTTTGACCATTATATGATACCTGTTCAATATCAGCCCTCTATATAAACAAGAGCCCTAAGTCATTTTCCTGTTCATAGCCTGAGAGAAACACATTGATTTCGCTAGAAATCAAAGCGCTAGTGCTAGGACTTTGATTTTAGACAGTTGTATCATGGTGGAGCAGAGGCTTGCAGAACTACAAGCATTGAGTAGGGGCGAAATTCTGTTTCAAGGACATTGCAATCTACAAGCCTCTATCTGAAAAACCAGTCAGTTTTTTATTTTACTGCATTGTTTAAATTTGCTGTTTTATTTAATTGTTAAATTAAATTATTAGTGTAATACTGATTGTTGATTCACCGACACAGGTTATACCACATAACCAAGGGCGGAACCACAAATTTTCAAGGGGCTGGGCTACAATTTACTAATAAAAAAGGAGGAGAAAAAAATAGAAAATGCAAATCAAGAACCACAATGTAATGACTTGAAAATGAGAGCTGTAGAGAAATTTCTTTGACTTTATGTGGCCTGTATCTAGATTAACCGTGTATGGTTATATTTGTATTACCCTTTGTAAAGATTTGGATTTGACATTATAACTGATGGTCTTTATTCCTAATTCTATGTATACAACTATTGCTTTTCTCTTTTAAAAAAACTAAGCACTTAATTATACCTATGGTATGCCACCACACACCCACAACACAACACTTAGCTAAAACCTGATCTTAGTGATCTAGTCTCTGCATGCAACTGCTCTCTCTCTCTCTCTCTCTCTCTCTCTGTGTGCCTCTCTCTTCTCCTAGGCTCTCTCCCCTGCTTAATTCTATCCTGAGCTGCAACTTGATATCCTGCTCGGTTGTAGCACTTCTCTCTTAATATAAACATTTCCTAATTAAGGCAATTAATCCCGTTGCAATTTCTTTTCTGATCTGGAGGTTACAAACACTTCTCTATTCCACCATATATAGCGGTACTCTCTCAACTTCTTGCGCAATTTGATTGCTCCACTTCTCAAATTAAATAATAATAACAATAATAAAAAGAAACCCAACAAAAAAACAGGTATGGCCTCTCAGTTTCCTGCTTTTCATTTGCCCCTCAATTTCCTTCTTTCCAAACCCTCTCATTTCCAGACCAATAATTGTATCAGACTCCTGCGTTCTAAGTGAAGGAATCCATCTCAAGAGCAACAAGCTTCATTCATAACCAAAACAGCTAAGGTACGTTAATTTAATTTTATTAATTTGCTCAGGTTTTATTCTTTAATTCACACCTTTAAACAAAAGTATGATGTTTTTCTTAGTTTCAGAGGTGAGGACACCCGCAATACTATTACCAGCCATCTACTTGCTGCTTTACGGGTGAAGAAAATTAAAACCTACATAGACGACATACTTGAGAGAGGTGATGAAATTGCACCTCCCCTTCTTGAAGCCATTGAGAAATCAAAGCTTTCGGTTATCATTTTCTCAAAAAACTATGCTTCTTCCACATGGTGTCTGGATGAACTTGCACATATATTAGGATGCAAGGAAAGATTTGGACAGTTTGTATATATCTATTTTTTACGACATTGATCCATCACATGTACGAAAGCAGCGGAAGTTATGCTGATGCATTTTCTCAACTTGAAGAACGTTTCAAGGACAGTATTGAAAAGGTAGACATGTGGAGGTCTGCTCTCACAAAAGCAGCCAATCTATCTGGGTTTGATAATTCAAAGAAAACTGGGTAACTAATTCTGTAACTCGTATTGAATTCAACTCTGACCATTAGATTCATAGAAGATTAGTTTAGGCATATACTTACTAACTATTGTTTGTTTTTCCTTCATAATCATATATATGCCAGGACGGAGGTGGATTTAGTTGAGAAAGTTGTGGAAGGCATTTGGACCAAATTGATTAGCAAATTGTCAAGTAACTTAAGAGGGTTTGGTTGGAATTGAAAGCACATCCAGCACATTGAATCATTATTATGCATTAATGATTCCCTAGATGTTTGCACTGTAGGCATTTGGGTTATGGGTGGTATTGGCAAGACCACCCTTGCTGATGCTGTATTTTACCGACTCTCTTCTAAATTCGAAGCTTGTTGTTTTCTCGGAAATGTTAGGGAGAAATCAGAACAAAAGGTTGACTTGCGAAATACACTTCTTAGTGAGATATTAAGGGAAAAAAATCTAGATGTTGGCACTCCCAAGTTCTAACTATAGGGTCAGATCTTATTAGAAAGAGGTTCCTTAGTACGAAGGTGCTCATTGTTCTTGATGATGTGAATGATTCAAGGCAGTTAGATCACTTACTTGGAGATGGTATGGGTGTGGGCGCGGAAGTAGAATCATTATAACAACTAGAGATAGGCGCCTAGTAAAGAAAAAGGTTGAAGCTGATAAGATGTATGAGGTTGAGGGATTACATTTTGATGAAGCTCTACAGCTCTTTCATTCACATGCTTTAAAAAATATCCCTACCAGAACAGATTATACAGAGTTTTCATTAATGGTGGTATGTTATGCTAGAGGCATACCATTAGCTTTTACAATTTTGGGTTCCTTGTTTCTTCACTGCAAGAGTAAAGAAGACTGGGAAGATGAATTGAACAAATTGAAAAAATTTGCCAGCAAAAAAATTCAGAATGTGTTCTGGCTAAGTTATGATAGATTGGAAGAAAATGAGGAGATATTTCTTGATATAGCATGCTTTTATAAAGGGATGGATACAAATTATGCAAAAAGATTGTTAGATATCCGTGGTTTCTTTCCAGCGGGGATTGGAGTACTGATTGATATGTCTCTCATATCAATTTCAGGAAGCAACTCCCTAGAGATGCATGATTTGCTACAAGAAATGGGTAGAGAAATTGTTCGTGAACAATGTCTTGAGGAGCCCGGAAGACGCAATAGGTTGTGGGTTGCCGAGGATATCTATCATGTATTGAAAAATAGAACGTTAAGGGTCAAATGCAGTAACTTTCTTCGGAAATCAAGGAAACAATCATTTCTGATAAACAAGTTCTGCCTATACAAATATTGTTCTGGGTAAATTTGTTGCATATTGCATACTCATTTATACCTTGCTTTTTGATTTCAGGGAACTAAGAAGGTTCAATGCATGCTCTTTAACATGGCTGAATATGAAGATCAGCTACACCTGAGTTGTGCAGCATTCAAAAAGATGTCTAGTCTAAGATTGCTAAAGATTTATAATTCCTGCATTGGCAACTGCAGCAAACCCAATATATTTGTTATCTTTACTGGGAGAGATACCCTTTGCAATCTTTGCCATCAACATTTTCTGCATAAAATCTTGTTGAGCTTCTAATGCCCCACAATGAACTAGAGAAACTTTGGAATAGAGGCCAGGTACATATGCTTACTTTACTGTTGTGTAAAATGTAGTGTGGTAAGTTATTCAGGCTAAGTTACAATTCTTTCCATTTCTCTTTGTTTGTTACAGAACCTGGGGAACTTAAAACTGATCGATCTTAGTTACTCCTATCATCTGGCTGAAGTTCCAGATCTCTCTCATAGTCGAAAGATTCGGCATATAAATCTTGAATGTTGTGCAAGTTTGGTTGAAATTCAGTCATATTTTCAATATCTTGACAAGCTTACTTATATTCATCTGGGAAGCTGCTGGAATTTAAAGAGGGCTGCAATAAAGGAATTGCCTTCGTCAGTTTGGTCTAATGAAAAAATTTATTTCTTGGATATTGAATATTGTGAATACCTTGAGATCTCCCAAGCAGCAGCTGTAATCTGAAATTCTGTTCAGAATTTTCTGTCATGTGCTGCTCATCTCTCGGCAAGTTTTTTGAGCTTCCTAGGGAGATTAAACTTTTAAAGTTGACTGAGACAGCAATAGAAGTATTGCCCTCATCAATCGAATGTCTCTATGGTCTAAAAACAATTGAGCTTAGAGAGTCTAAGAGGTTTGTGAGTCTCCCAACTAGCATTTGTAAGTTGAAATCTCTTGAGAAACTCGATCTCTCTGGTTGCTGTGAATTTGAACACTTCCCAGAAATCTTGGAGCCTATGGGACGTCTGGAGTTTCTTAGTTTACAAGGAACAGCAGTTAAAGAGCTACCCTCATCAATCGAGTATCTCTCTGGTCTCAATAAAATTCAACTAAAAGGTTGCAGAAGGCTTTTGAGTCTCCCAATGAGTATTTGTAAGTTGAAATCTCTTAAGATACTTGATCTGAATAGTTGCTTTGAATTTGAATGCTTCCCAGAAATCTTGGAGCCCATGGAAGATCCGCTATTACTCAGTTTAGAAGGCACATCAGTTATAGAACTACCGTCCTTGACTCAAAATCTTTCTGGCATAAAAGATTAAATATCAGTTGGTTCGAGCACCTTGAGGTTGTCCCTAGTAGCTGTGATATCTGTTTGAAACTTATAAGTTGCGACCCTGCTTAGTAGGTTTGGAAAAGCTAGACCTCAGTTACAGCGGTATATCAGAATTCCCTGATCACTTGATTTGCTTAACCTCATTATGGTCTTTAGATCTTAGTGGAACCATGATTGAGAGCATACCAGAAAGCATCAAGCAAACTTCTTGGCTGCATCGCCTATACTTAACCAACTGCAAAAGCCTTCATTCTTTACCAGAGCTCCCGCTATGGCTGCTTCTTATAGCGGATGGCTGCACATCACTGAAGACAGTATCAAGTTCAAGGACGACACTCACACAAGGTTGGAGTGAAGATTATCATCGGTTTCTTTTGGACAAGCAACTTATATTTTCTAATTGCCTAAAATTGGATCAGAGTGAAAGGAGCAACATAATGGCTGATGCACAGATTTTAATCATGCGAATGGCAAAGTTGACATCAAAGTGGTACAAACAACGTTTTGAATGGTCAAGGGAGTTTATATTTGAACCATCTTTAGTTACGCTTGTTTGTCCGGAAAATGAAATTCCAAATTGGTTTAGCTATCAAAATGAGGGATCTTCAATAAATATCAAGCTTCCTCCAGGTTGGTATAATCCAAATTTATTTGGTTTCGCTGTGTCTGTTGTTTTTGCATTTGATAGTAACTTTCATTTTAATTGGGATTACGAGTTCGGATGTAGTTCCACTTTCAAAACCAATAATGGTACACAGCTTGACTCAGATTGTCATTTGTGTGGTCCGGATTGGGATGAAGGCAGATATCGAAGAGGCAACATGAACAGTTTCAACTTAGATCCCATGTTTGTGTGGTATAATGCCTTTGATTGTACGCAACGTGCAAAATGCAACACCAGTTCTTTTTACAATGTTTCCACTGAGGCCTCTGTAAGATCCCACATCGACCAACGGAGAGGGGGGTGATGTGCCTTACATGTACATGCCCGCATCCATCTAGCACGAGGCCTTTTGAGAGCTCACTGGCTTTGAAGTGATGGGAACTCCGAAGTTAAGCGAGTTGGGGGCTAGAGCAATCCCAGGATGGGTGACCCATTGGGAAGTTGCTCGTGAGTTCCCAGAAACAAAACCGTGAGGGCAGAGAGGGGGGCCCAAAGTGGACAATATCGTGCTACGACGGAGCCGATCCCGAGATGTGACAGCCTCTGCCTGAGGAATTATCATGGCAGTCCAGTTTACGCTTCCAAATTGAAATTGAAACAGTGCCAGATCTGTCTGGTGTATGCTCAAGATGCTGAGAAATTTAATGTCTTGTCAATCTCAGGTGAAGGAAAAGTTGAAGAAAACGGTAAAACTAAGAGACGTCATGTGAGTCTGAAGCAAGTGACCCTAAAATGCTCTATTGCTCTTGCAAGAAACAGGAAGATGAATTACATCATCAGAGAATGAAAAGGAAAACAATTAGAGATTGATGTAGGATATGGGTGAATTGAGTATTTAGGTAGTTTAGCGGAAGCGAAAACAATGGAAAACAGAAAATAGAACAAAAGGGATAGGTCTGGAATCACTCTAGGGGTTTGGCTTCACACCAAGTAGTCTCCAATCTTTGGAAAATAAACTTTTCTTTATATCTCAACAGCTGAATTTTAAAGAACTACATGGAGGGTATTTATAGCAAACTAAAACCTAGAGACAATAGGATAAAAATCCCTTACTAAAACAGAAATCCTAATCCACCAAGGAACTAAGTAAAATAAACTAGGAAACTTAAATCAAATCCTACTAAAAATATGGAAACTAAAATCTTAGTGAAATATGGAAAACTAGAGAATCTAGGAAACTAACTAATAATGTCCACATCAATTCCCCCTGGCTGAAAAGATCACGACTCCAGCGAGATAAAGCTGTAATAACATTCCAAAACTTTGGGATCAATGTGCGGCAAGTCCTCCTTTGTAATATGAGTACCATGAGAATCTGGTTTAACTTCCACTTGACTAGGAACTTCTGCATCTTCCTTACGTTCTTTAAGCGTAATGATATGTAGAGCTTCGGTTTTACCTACTTTGTCTTGCTCCTCTTTGTTTGGTATGGATTGATTCACGAGCTTGGGTTGAAGTGGCTTTATTGTGATCTTCTTTCCTTTATGTATGAATGAACATATATTTTCTTGACCCAAGATGGTAACATTGTAATCGTAGATCCATGGTCTTTCCAAGAGAATATGACTCACATCCATATCCACTACATCACACCAAACATGATCTTTGTAAGATGAAAACTGTATAGGAACATGACACCGTTGGGTAACAGGGATAGAAGATGTATTGTCAATCCATGCCACTCTATATGGCACAAGATGCTTCTCGAGCGACAAACCAAGACGCGAAAGAGTTAGCGTTGACACCACATTGATACAACTCCCATTATCTATGACCACCTTACAATCTTTATCTCCAGACTTGCTGTAAGTGTGGAAAATGGAAGCCTTACACCAATCCTTAGTTTCCTTCCTAGGTTGAGCCAAAGTACACCTTACTACTACTAATGTTGGATGAGGGACTTCAAAGTCGATTCCACAATCTGCATCAGGTTGTTGGGGTTCATAAATATCTTCCTCGAATTCGCCTTGATTGTCAGCTTGTTCGTTGATGTGTGCACACAGATTTCTTATTGCCTCCTTCGTTGGGCATTGGACAGCAAAGTGTCCAAAACCTTGGCATCTGTAACATCTTTGCGTTCCACCACCACGTGTATCAAGTAGCACTCCTTTTCCCTTGGCAATTTTTACTAAATTAGTTGTAGAACTTGGAGTTGCAAATGTGCCAACATGAAAATCAGATCTTTGAGAATCAGTTTGCTTGACTACATTGGACGACTTTAAATACTTTTCTAATTCTTGTACCATCTGAAAAACCCTCTCTAAAGTATTCACAATATGAGGAACTAATTCCCTTTGAAGCTCTGGACGAAGTCCTGATCTAAACCGAGAAATAGTCATCCTTCGATCTTCCCTTATGTCACATCGCAACTTGAATTCCTCAAATTTTGCAATATCTTCAGCAACTGGCATGTTGTCTTGACAAAGAGTTTACCACTTGTCCTACAAACTCTGTTGATAGGATAATGGTAGATATTTCTACGTCAACCTTTCTTTTATCTCACCCTAATGGATGATTGGTTCTTCACCAGCTCTCTCTAACTGTGTTTCAACATTGGTCCAAAACAATCTAGCTTGACCCACCAATTTTATCTTAGCAAATCTCACACTTCGAGCTTCAGACATGTCATGCCACTCAAAATAGCGATCCATGGTAGTTAACCAGTCGAGGAGTGCTTTAGGATTTAGCTCACCATCAAAATTAGGAGCGTCAACTTTCACTGATTTCATCACCCTTTCATCAGGGTCTTGCTCATAGCCACGATGAAAATTGTCTCTCTGCATCTCAATCATTCCTTCTATCATGACGTTGTCGATCATGATTCCTCACTTCTCCATTCACACTTGCTTCATCATGTTGGGTAGCTGCTTCTAAGTCTGCAAGGCGACGTTCCGTGAGTCTGGATGTAGTGTCCGAATCTGCCACTTGCTTTGATAGGTTTTCCATCATCTGAACAAGATGTTCAAAGTCCGTCTCTAGCTTGTTTGTCTTTTCAGGCTTAGTCCGAGCCATCACTTGACACATGGCATGAAGAACAAGAAATACTCAAAAATTTTGAGCCCAAGGGAAACGAAAACTTGGCTCTAATACCAAATTTGATGTAGGATATGGGTGAATTGAGTATTTAGGAAACTTAAATCAAATCCCACTAAAAATCTGGAAACTAAAATCCTAGTGAAATCTGTCTCTACTTGCTCAGAAGAAGAAACAGAATTATCAGTCTCTACACAAACTTAATAGTCAAATTAACAGCCTTCAAGTTGATCAAAACTCTACTAACTATCGAGTAGTTTTCTGGAATTGCTTTCATGATTCTGAGAGAAAAGTTCAACTTAGTTTCACTAAGAAATTTAAGAAGTATCATTGCAGTAGTTTCATTGATTAGAGTAATGCTAAATAACCATTTATAAAATTTATAAAAAAAAAAAAAAAAAAGTAGATTTGACAATCAAAAGTTAATTACCTCAAACAGAAAGGAGGAAAACGTTTGCCAGCTTATGTCTCTTCATAATTTATTAAAACGAATAAATTAGTTGTGAGATTTAATCTCAGCCATTTATAGTGTATTAATTCAATATTGCAAAACTTGTGCCAAGACTCATGTAAAAAACAGAGTGCCATGCATCCACCCCCATTTATATATAATGGTCAGTGAGAAATATAAGGTTAAGTTTAAATTTTTGCTGCTTCAATTGGTCTCCTCCCCTGCTGGTAGTATTCGAAATAGATGCCAACATAATTTTTTACCTTTTTGTACAATCTTGGCGTTGACTCATTGACCAGGCTTTCAAAGGGTTCAATATCTTTATCTGATTCTGGGATGCAGAAGGCAGCCAAAGAGATCCTCTCCTTGTCTGGATTTGTCACTACCCTGTGTACAGGGCTCTTGAATATTCCATTGCTCAATATCTGCGTATCACAAGGAAATGAACAATCAAAGGTGTCATAGGGTTCGAACCTGAGACCACTAGTGTGCAAGTCAAGACCTTTTCCCGCTATGCTAGACCTCGTTGGTCAAAAGGGTATATTTTAAAGCTTTTAATCACACACCAAATTTCAATTTAAGCTTTACTCTTTAGGCATTGCTTTAAAGGTTAAAACCAATAATTGAACAGGTTGAGAAGAACATTTGATTTACCTCTGCCTGATCACCGACATTAATGAGAAGCGCCTCAGGAACAATGGGAGCTCTAAACCACTGATCGTCTTTAAGAAACTGAAGACCTTCCACTTGTTTGTCTTGCAAGAGAAGGGTGATTATTGTTCCATCTGCATGCGGTTTCACACCCAGGACAACATCAGGCCTTGAACAAGGAGGATAAAAGTTAAACCGAGCATCCATTTTCCCTTGTTCTCCATACAGGTCCCGAAAGCAATTAACATCCAAATTCAATGACCTTGCCATGGCCTCCAGGACAGTTTTTGTTACCACTTGTAACTTCTTCGTATATTGGTCTAAAGTTTCACTGCAGTAAAAATATATGTCGAACTCTGAGAGATCATGATATGGTTATTGTTTCAGTGTGAAGGAAGAAGATGTATGGCAAACACAAGTTACCTAAAAGATTTGGGATTTTGAGGCCAAAATTTGAGCTTTCGGTGCTCTTCTGGATACACAGAAAGGTATAGCCGGTCAGACCAATCAAGTGTTTGTTGTTCTGAAAAAACCATGTCGTTCCCATATCCTTGAATGTCGTTGACTTGTCTCAAGTATTTCTGCTTCTCTTCCACTGGAAGTGCAAAAAATTGTTTGGTAATTTCGCGGACCTCGTCTAGGAATTCAGGTGTCATGCCATGATTTATTACCTGGAACACAGAGTTTCAAACATGTTTTACATATAGGTGGATGGATCAAATCAAACAGAACACAGGGAAAAACCAAATTTAATATAATAATAATAATACAGCATCCTGATCCTGGGATATGCTTAGAAATCTAGATCACTTATACCAAGTTTTCTGAACTAAACACAAAAGTTTGCTAATTCATTAAATTGGGTATTTGAATATGTTTGAATTCAGACCTGAAAGCAACCCCATGCGGTAAGAGCTGATCGAAGTTTCTCAAGTTGTTGTGCAGTGATTGAGGAAGGTGTGAGGAGGAGGCCAAGATCAATGACTGGAATATCCATCAACTGGGCCGAAGAAGCATTTGGGGCTCCAACTTTATGGATATATTTCTCAGGCACTTGTTCCCCTTTGCCTTTTCCGAGCAGCTCTTGGACAGTTTGGGATCCTAACTCTATCTTGGCAGCCATGTCCATGTGGTTAGTTCCTTTCTAGCCCCCTCAAGAAAGAGCTTCTGTAATTTCAGCTGCAAATGAAAATAATATCTCCCGGTGCTCACTGCTCACCTTCAAGAAAAGCTCGTGGTGGGAAGAACTTGGACGTTTCTGCAATTTCAAGGTGAGAGATATTAAGAAAAAGAAATAGTCTATCTATTCTATCCTATTGAAATATGAGCTTTGCTGGTATGTCTCCAACGTGTGCAGTGCATATATTTTTTATTTCCTTAACATTCAATTATGCAGGTGTAGAAAACTAGCTCACGTTTGACTATTTGGTGGGGTCTAAGATCCAGCCATGGAGAAAGACTTACCTGCACCGGGGATAGGACTGTAGTCCTATCCCTCTCCAATCGCAGCCTGCCACTTGTTCATTTTCTGACAAAATTGGACACGTGGTGGGCTGCGATTGGAGAGGGATAGGACTACAGTCCTATCCCCGGTGCAGGCAAGTTTTTTTCCCAGCCATGGCATTGGCAAGGCGTGGGACTCACGAGCCCGTGCAAGCCCATGGGGAGATTTGGCCCGTCTCCTTGCCTTCGGGCTGTTGATGTCAGCGCACGCCAATGGTGATATTTTTTTGAATTTCTTGCGCTAATGGCCCGTCTCCTTAGAGCACTTCCAGCAGCCCCCTAGGGCAAGGGCTGGGGGGGGGGGGGGGGGGTAAAAGGCCAAAACCCATTTCCAGCAACAAAAGCTAGCCCGGGCATCTGCTGGGGTCCACCAGCCTGGGCTGGCCCGAAGGCAGAAACAGCCCGAGTGCTGGCCCGAAGGCGCTGCTGACGTCATCCGCTACAGTGCTGCCAACAGCTCTCTGCCAAGTGTCGCGTTCTGGGCTCTCCGATCAGAATTTTTCCTCCAATCCAACGGCAGCCAATTTTTGTGCAATAAAAAAAATGAAAAAAAATCGAAATTTTTTTTAAAAAATATCCAAAAATTCTGTAATTTTTTTTTTCTATAAATACCTACCAAAACTCTTCACTTTCAACACCAAATCCTCATATATTTTCTTCTAATTCTACTATTATTCACTTTTTACTCAAGTATTGACAAGTACGAACCCAAAAATTTTATCCGAAAATATTGTCCAAATTAATTGTTTAGGTAAACAAATTTGTGAAAAAAACAAAAAATTGAATAGTACTTGCCCTTTGCCCGGGCAACTGCTGGAAGTGGAACTTACTTTTTACATGGGCAGACACTATTTATGTGAATAGTGTCAGCCTTAGCCCCCCCTTGCCATGGCAAGGGTTTGACTGCTGAAAGTGCTCTTACAAAACATCAAATTTAAATTTGATGGCTGATGTGGCAATTTGACATCTTACACGACTTTACACTCCACCCGATATGTCAAATTAAATTATTATTTTATTACATTTTAGTGTTGATTTATTTTTAATTAAAAAGAAAAGAAAAGAAAAAATAATAAAATATTCATTTGACATCTTGCTTTTGGGATGTCAAAAATAACATCTCAACCTCCAGCCTTCATTCTATATCAGCTTTGACACATCAGTTGGAGTGATGTGAGATGTTATTTCTAGCTGTTAAATGTTTATGTGGCACTTTTGACACATTGGTTGGGGATGCTCTAACGCCAGCCTGACGTTACCGCTGACCTACAACTGCTAGAAATCAACGGCTACAAGCCACGTGGCTTCTCCTTGAGCCTCCGATCCAAAAATCTTGTCAACTCCAATGACTGTCCATTTTTTGGCTAAAAAAAATCGAAAAAATTTGTAAAAAATATCAAAAAATTCTTGAAATTTTTTTCTATAAACACCTACAAATATTATTCACTTTCCACACCAAATCTTTATATAAATTCATCTCCTTCCAATATTTTTCATTTTCCACACAAAAATTTCTACTACTATATTCTATTTGTGTAAAAAAATACAAATGCCCTCTTCCATGGAAGCCGGAGGTGCGTGGACAACTGTGGAAGATATTTTATTGTGTGAGTGTTGGGTCAACATTGGTCATCATCCGATCACAAGTAATGAGATCGGGTTTGGCTCGTACAGAAATAGCATTGGCTAGTAGGTGGAAAATTTTGAATAAATAGTTAGGGAAATGGAGAGATGCGTTGGCAAAAGTGAGGGACAATATTCGAAGCGATCAAAATCTTCCCGACGAGGTAAAATATTTCTAAATGCCATTTTATTCAAATTCATCTTCTCCCTGTTGTCTCTCCAACACCCTCCTCAGGTTAGACATTGAGAGTATAATGTGTTTTGCAAAATCTGAGAAATTAAAGGATAGAGAAGATATGGTGTAAGAGGTCTAAGTTGAGGGTGTAGTTTTATAGAGGGATTTAGAAGATAGAGATGACACGTGGCGCAATTTTAGAGGGTGAAAATCTTATCTGAAATATGAGATTAGAATTTTATAGTAAATATCGACACGTGGCAATCGAGAATCTTATTCTAAAATCTTATCTGAAATTTGAAATCTGAATGTTATAACAAAATATGGACACGTGGCAACTGAAAATCTTATCCGAAAATGTAATCCTAAATTTTTTTTTCCGAAAATGTTATTTGAAATTTTAGGTAAGAATTTTATAACAAATAGTGACACGTGGCAACTGAAAATCTTATCAAAATTAATCGTTTATAAAAAATAGAAAATAAAGTAAAGTGAATAGTAATTGCCCTTGCTCTTGCCCATAAGGCCATTTCTATCAGCCCCCTAAGGCTCGGGCTAGGAGGGGAGAAGAGCCCAAAATGGGATTCCAGCAGCAAAGGCTGGCTCGGGTAGGAGGTGGGGTCCACGAGCCTGGGCTGGCCCGAAAGCGGGGGGAGCCCGAGCGCGAGCCCGAAGGCGTGACTGACGTCATTGCTGACTCCAGCAGGAAGGTTTGAATTTTTTTTACTGTTGGCACGCGCCAAAATTAAAATTTGCGACGCACGCGTCAGCTTTCCGCCAACGGCTCTATGCCACGTGGCGTCTTCTGGTCCTTCTAATTCGTTTTGTCATCCAATCCAACGGCCTGGAATTTTTCAAGGCAAAAAATTATTAAAAAAAAACCCAAAAAATACTGATTTTTTTTTTTCTTTCTATAACTACCAATCCCTACTCTTCACTTTTAACAACAAATCCTCATACATCTTCTCATTCTCCAACTATTATTCACTTTATATGAAATTTAAATTTTGAAATTTATCTGAAATTTTTTAAAAAAATTTATCTGAAATTTGAAACTGAAAATCTTATCCGAATATTTTATCAGAAAATCTCATCTGAAAATATTGTCCAAATTAATTGTTTAGGTAAACAAATTTGTGAAAAAAACAAAAAATTGAATAGTACTTGCCCTTTGCCATGGCAACTACTGGAATTGCAACTTACTTTTTGCAAGGGCAGACACTATTCACATGAATAGTGTTAGACCTAGCCCCCCCTTTGCCATGGCAAGGGTTTCATTGTTTGAAGTGCCCTAAAGGTGGAAACAAAAAAGGGAAAGGCTGCCACTATTCAAGTGAATAGTGACAAACATTGCTTTGTCCTTGCATTGCCCTTGCCCTTTGGGGTGGAAGTGTCTAAGAGCATCTCCAGGAGAGTCTCCAAATTTTAGCAAATTCTAGCTAAAATAGCTAGAAAGCTATTATAGCAAACCACTTAAAAGGTGTTTCCTCCAACAATGTTCTCTATTTTGGCTAATCTGAAATATTTTATTATTATTTTCTCTTGCAAATCAAATATATTAAAAAGAAAAGTAGAAACCCAACCCCATCAACCTTCCAAATGTCTCTATCTCTCTCACCTTTTTTCTCTCTCCTCCTAACAAAATTCTCTCTCCTCCTCTCTAGATGTAGAGAGCCAAAAGTTGGTTCTCCAAAATAGAGAGCCAAGTAGGGAGTATGCTAGAAGAAGGACTTTTTAACCAAAGTAGCTAGTGATGAGAGTCTGCTGGAGATGATTCGAAGTATTGAAAAGGAAAAAAAAATAGAAGAAGAAGAAAGAACAGAAAATTGGACTCTTGTAAAGAAAAAAACACAAGCTAAACTAAGTGCCCTTATCTCTCTCTCTCTCTGTGGCTCGCTCGTTCTCGCATTCTCTGTGGCTCGCTCGTTCTCGCACTCTCTCTGGCTCGCTCGTTCTCGCACTCTCTGTCCATGAGAGCCTCCCTTCCTCCATTCCATAGGTAACAACTGTCCTTCCTTCTCGTAGAATTATTTTCTATGTTTTTTGAAAATTAAATTTCTATATCCCTAATTTGATTTAGTGTTAAAATATTTGGGTATTTAATTGAAAATTATTTGTGAAAATCATTATCTTTTTGTATATATTTTCGATTTATATAGGAATTAGGGCAAATTTTCTGAATTTTTTTTAGTGTTTAGGGATTTATACTAGTAGTGATTATGTGCGAATGTTTCTCAATTGTTTATGAGATTCTGAATCATGCCTTGGTGTTTGTGATTTGTTGTTGTAACAAGAGATGAGTTTGTTCCTCAAAAGGAAGGGAGTTGTCAGTTGAGTACTTGGAAAATGACATTGACATCTTCCAGAGTGTGAATGATTGGGTTGGTATTGTAATTTTCAAGTTCTGATATCTGAAATAAAATTGATAGCGTGTCAAGCATGAATATTGTTCAATGGGCGGTTCTTTGTTCAATGACAGATTCTTTTTTATTGTCATATTGCCAACTCATTGAGTTCCACTCATTATCCAATTGCTAACTTAAAGATGATTCATGCTGCCATCAAAATCTATCTCTTGTTTGCCACCAAAACATCGTGTCATATTGTGTCATTTTCTATTCACTAAAGCTTCATAAATAATTGTTTTATTTTTTTACTAAGAAGTCTTCATTACTATTTTATACTCAAAAGATGTACAAAGTGTCGCAAGCAGTTTGTGTATTTTCATGTTATTTAATGAATTATTCTGATTTTTGGAAGTTAAAGTATACAAAAATAGTAATAAACGTAAGAGAATGACAAGTGGTGACACTTGAATTGTGCGTCGTCAGAGTTTCCAACAGGTGTTAATATCGCGTAGCGCTACGTGTCATTAGGTTCATTTTTGTATCTTTAACTTAAAAAATTCACAAACAATGAATAAAAAATGAAAAAAATGCACCGAAATTTCTTAAAAAACTCCTTGCGACACTATCTTCAACTATGATGTGTGATAATAAAATTTTGGCCTCGGAAAATTTGAAGTAATTATTGGAGGAAGAGTTGTTGTAAAGGAGAGTAATGATTTTCAACATAGTATTATTGTTAGCATCAAAACAAACTTGACTTTGAGAAATTATTTGAATTTTACATGTCAAAATTATATTTTAAAGCTTAGCCGCGGTAGACATTAGAGTTTACGGTGATGAAGCAATAGACATTAGGGTTTATAGTGATGAAGCAAGTGAAGGAGTTGAGTCTTATTCAATCTGTCTCCACTGATAATAGCTCTGTCAATGAGTTGTCAAGCTGCCATTGTGCTGCTGGTTTTGCATCAGTGGATTTTATTATTTGGAACTTAATAACTGAGACCAGGGTAGAGTCTTTTCCTGTACCTCAGACTGCTTACTGAAATGATTTGTAAGTTGTTTGTGTTATTTATTTTGATGCCTAAGGACCCATATTTTGTTGCAGGTTGTGCAAATTCCATGCGGTGGATGGAGTCGTCCTCATTCCTATTATCTTGGTGATGTACCAGAAATAAAGAACTGCTTTGCATATGTTAAGGTTCGTGTCAATCTATTTAGAATTGGTAATTTCAGAGGCACAAATAAAATAAGCATTGTGGAAAGATATATCCACGGAGTAGGTCAAAAGTATTTTTTATCATCTGAAAATACACATCCATAAATGCATGATATGAATTCCTTTAGTTTTGTGTCATGAATTGCTTTGTGAATTGTTTTGCTGCTAAGCACATCATTCTTTCTTTTGTTAATAATTGATCGTATGTTTCATTTGTTTACTTTGAAAGGATAAGATTTCATTTAAATTTTATCTTAACTCTGCACTACATTTCTTTGATTTATTAGGATGAAATCATTTATATTCATAGGCAGTGGTGCTTGATGGTGAAAGGAAGATACTCTCCAGGAATTTGCATATGCAATTCCATGGGAGAGAGATGCGTTCCATATGCTTTGTCTCAGAAGGATTTCAACCTGGAGTATATGGGAAGCACAACCTCTTCTCTGCGTCTAGTTGGATCGCAACTGGGTGTGAAGATAGAACTGTGAGGTTGACTAGGTATGATTATAATTATTAGCTATTTGATATCTGAAATTTAAAAATAAAATTGAAAAGGGAAAAATAGTTGAATTTATTGTATAGTATAATTGAATGTATTTACACTTTTGTTAACCTTGAGAACTGAGCTGACAGTATACATGCATGTTATGCCTACATAAGAATGAATATATGTATGATATTTATTTAATAGAATTTTACGGGGTAATTTTTCATTGTATTACTTCCTTGAAATATATACTTATACAATCCTTGTTCTATAAGGAAACATTAATCAATAAAGGACACAACAATAAATCCTTCCTAATAAAGGACTCCTAGTATTCACAATATATTTACATACTTATTTAAATAACTCACGTTTACACTCCCCCTCAAGTTGGTGCATATATATCACACATGCCCAACTTGTCAAGTGAGTTACCAAACTTTCGACTACATACTGCATGAGTAAGAACATCTGCAAGTTGCCCCTTTGAATCCACAAATGGTATCGATACAATCTTCTTCTCAAGCTTTTCTTTGATAAAATGACGATCAACCTCTACATGCTTCGTTCTATCATGTTGTACTGGATTATCAGCTATGTCTCTTGCTGATTGGTTATCACAAAACAACTTCATGGTATCCTTTGGTTTAAACCCAAGTCCCCAAAGAAGTTTTCGGAGCCAAAGGATTTCACAGATTCCTTGAGCCATACCTCTATATTCGGCCTCAGCTGAAGACCGTGACACCACCTTCTGTTTTTTACTTCGCCATGTCACCAAATTCCCTCCAACGAAGGTAAAATACCCAGAAGTAGACCGTCTATCAGTTACATCACCTGCCCAATCCGCATCAGTAAACCCTTCAATCCTCAAATGCCCATTTTTTCTATACAAGACTCCTTTTCCAGGTGCCGACTTCAAGTATGCCAAGATACGCATAACAGCAGCCATATGATCCACACTCGGTGAATGCATGAACTGACTCACAACACTCACAGCATATGCAATATCAGGACGAGTATGAGCCAAATAAATCAGTCTCCCTACAAGTCTCTGATATCTACCCTTATCAACCGGTTTCTGCTTTGGATCCAAACACAAATGATGCTTCTCAACAATAGGAGTCTCTACCGGCTTACATCCCAACATACCAGTTTCTTTTAATAAATCCAGTACATACTTACGTTGAGACAAGAAGATACCTTTCGACGAGCGAGCAACTTCAACTCCCAGGAAATACTTCAAATCCCCTAAGTCCTTCATCTCGAACTCGACCGCGAGATTTCCTTGCAACTTGGACATCTCATCAACATCGTTTCCTGTTATAATCATGTCATCTACATAGATAATCAAGGCTGTTACTTTATTCTGTCTACGCTTCACAAATAAAGTGTGATCAGAATGACTCTGACAATATCCATTATTTCTCATGACTTGACTAAATCTACCAAACCATGCACGAGGCGATTGCTTAAGTCCATAGAGTGACTTACGCAACCGACATACTCCGGTGTTCCCACCATTGCTATATCCAGGAGGAAAATCCATATACACTTCTTCTTCCAAATTCCCATGGAGAAATGCATTCTTCACATCAAACTGTTTTAATGGCCAGTCCATGTTTGCAGCTAAAGAGATAAGAACACGTACTGTATTCATCTTGGCAACCGGGGAGAAAGTCTCCTGGTAATCTACCCCATATGTTTGGGTATATCCTTTAGCCACCAACCTTGCTTTGTATCTGTCTACTGTTCCATCAACTTTATATTTAACTGTAAATACCCACCGGCATCCCACTGTCTTCTTCCCTGCGGGTAGCTTCATCACCTCCCAAGTATTATTTTTCTGCAATGCGAACATTTCCTCATCCATTGCTTTTGCCCACTTTGGATCTTTTAGAGCTTCCTCCACTCGAGTTGGTACCTGGATAGACTCCATATTACTTACCAACGTCTGACGCTCTGGTGCAAGCTTATTGCATGATACATAGTTAGCTATCGGATACTTCACCTTTCCTTCAGGAGAAAACCTATCAGGAGGCACACCTCGATTTTGTCTTGGCGGCAATTTATAAGTACTCACATTTGGATTAGTTATACAATCATTTACAATACTTACCTCAGGCATATTCAGAGAAGATGTATTGGGCGGCACTTTGGAACTAGAGAGAGAAGGCGTACTAGGCTCGGTAAGGAGGGGTATATTGGGCTCTGCACAAGGCTGTTCAATAGCAGGGTAGCTCTCGACAGTAGCTGGCCGAGACTCTCCTAATATGGGCTCAGTTCCAGGTTCTACATGCTGTTCAACAGTCACATCTCCCCCTAAATCCAACCAACTCAGATTACCATCAGTGTTCTCCCCCTGGTGATCTGAAGTTGAAGGTACGGAAGTGTAGAAATATTCCGTTTCAGAGAAGGTCACATCCATGGTTACATACATATGCCGGGTCTCGGGATGGTAACACTTATACCCTTTTTGGTGAGATGAGAAACCCACAAAGACACACCGTAGTGCACACGGATCCAATTTACTACGATGTATTTTCTGAATATGAACATAAGCCACACAACCAAACACTCGAGGAGTAAGAGTATTACTTGACACCACTGGAGTATGTTGAGTGAGGACCTGAAGAGGTGTTTGAAATCCAACCACCCGAGAAGGCATACGATTAATGACATACACGGCATAAGTAACAGCTTCAGGCCAAAATCGTGGAGGAACCGAGGCCCCAAGAAGTAAGGCACGGGCTGTCTCCAAAATGTGGCAATTTTTACGCTCTGCAACCCCATTTTGTTGAGGGGTATGCGGACATGTGGTTTCATGCAGAATCCCTTGACCACGGAGAAACTCCGACAACTCAAAATTAAGGTATTCTCCTCCATTATTAGAACGTAGAACTTTAATAACGGAAGAATATTGCGTATGAACCATCTGAGCAAATGACCGAAATATGGCACCAACATCACTTTTATTTTTCAACACATAAAGGCATGTCATACGAGTGCAATCATCAACAAATGTAACAAACCACCGAAGTCCAGAAGAAGTAACAACTGGAGAAGGCCCCCAAACATCAGAATGCACAAGATCAAATGGAAAAGGTCTTTTATTCATACTAGGAGGAAATGAAGCACGATGGCTTTTAGCAAGAATACATACTTCACAATGTAAGTCTGATTCATTTATTCCACTAAAGAAACGAGGCAACATATGCCTTAAATAGCTAAAGGATGCATGGCCTAATCGACGATGCAATAACCATACTTCTTGTAAATTACTATCACGGAGCACTCGGACTGCATGAGCTCTGCCAGGAACGACATCGTCCACGTAGTACAACCCCTCTCTCTTAGTGCCATGCCCAATTATCTCCTTGGTCTGAATATCCTGAAGTAGACAAAAGGACGGATAAATTAGAACAACGCAATCCAATTGTTCAGTAATCTGTGGTATGGAAAGTAAATGATGTGATAAAGATGGAACAAGCAAACATCGGTGTAAAGGGAGAGAGGCTGTGAGATACACAGTACCAGCACCAACAACAGGTGCACGGGTACCATTAGCAGTAGCAATATATTCCCTGTGAGATGTTGTCATATATTGAAACACATTCTTATCGTACGTCATATGATCCGTTGCACCAGAGTCAAGAATCCAACCTGCATGATGCTCAGTGTAGGAGGCCAAAAAAACATGCCCTACAGTACCTGCAGTAGAGGATGAACCACCATGGGTAGAACGAGTCAATAAAGTTTGACTCAGGTCATTGGAGATAGTCTCGTCCTCCTTAGCTTTTGGTGGAGCAGTAGCCAGGGAGGCACGACCTCCATTATTTCCCCCACTTCCACGCTCCTTTGCACGTAGCTTCTTCTTCAATTCTGGGAACCAATCAGGTACCCCATGCTTGGCAAAACACGTATCCTCAGTATGACGGGGTTGTCCACAGAAAGTACACTTCAAATCATCTTTATTTTCTCGAGTAAAGGGACGAGAATTTAAAGATTGATTAGAAGGATTACTAGGACGAAAGGCAGCAGCGGGCCGAGAGACCATGGCCATGGATGGCAGCCCTCCTTGGTTGTTACTCCCACCCATCATGGTGGTATGTCTTTGTGCTTCACGCCGAACAACAGAAAACACTTCCTCAACAGATGGTAAAGGTTGAGTACGTAGAATATCACTACGTACTTTATCGAAGATATCATCCAAACCCGCCAAAAAGGCATACACACGATCAATTTTAATCTCATCTCGAAGGGTCTTTAGATCCACTGCACACTCCATCTTGATTGGTCTCCTTTGATCTAACTCCTGCCAAACGGACTTGAGATCAGCGTAATACACACCAACCGGTCGGCCCTCTTGACGGAGTCTGAAAGATTTAACCTTTAATTCATAAATTTGAGAAATATCCGAACCATCATAATAGGTCCGAGCCACCTCTTCCCAAACTTCTTTAGCAGTACGTAGGTGAATAAAAAATCCCATGATAGCAGGTTCCATGGAATTGATCAACCACCCTTTTACGATTGCATTCCCTGTCTCCCACGTCTCATACCCAGCACTATTCTCAGCAGGTTCCTTGGTACTCCCCGTCACAAAGCCCTTCCTACCGCGTCCAGCGACGTGCATCTCCAAAATTTTGGACCAAAGAGGATAATTTGATCCATTCAGCTTCACTGTGTTTGGTACAGCAGACGCATCATTCTGAATAACAACAGGATTCAATATTGGATTATTGGTTGGTGTACAAGAGCTACCCTCCAATTTCAAAACCGCACTATCTTACAAAGAAGCCATCCTATCTTACAGTGCACAACACTTGATGTAGCAATCCACACAGAACAGCCAAATCACACACGGCACTATCACACACACCCACACAACCTGACGTTATGCAAGGGAATTGCAGAAAAGAAACAGCCGCCCGTGAACAAAAGCGGAAAAATATTCTAGGGTTACGGCAACTCTGCTCTGATACCAAATAGAATTTTACGGGGTAATTTTTCATTGTATTACTTCCTTGAAATATATACATATACAATCCTTGTTCTATAAGGAAACATTAATCAATAAAGGACACAACAATAAATCCTTCCTAATAAAGGACTCCTAGTATTCACAATATATTTACATACTTATTTAAATAACTCACGTTTACATATTTAACATATGAACCCGCCTGGGTGGCAAAACTGAGTGATTTATCAGGTGCTTATACAAGACTAGCTAATTGTCTAATGATCACTTAGGTATATGCCAGGTGTTGAGAATTGGTCTGCATCAAAATTGCTTAGGGAGCACGTTGGTGGATCAGCTGTGAGATCAATATGCCCTGTGTCAAAGATAAGCATAGTTCCGTCAGATGCGACCAACATACCCGATATGTGAAATGGACAAAATGCAGCAATGGAGAACATAGAAACTCCGGGTTCGTTGATTTCTGTTGGTGCAAAGCGGGTATGGACTTCTTGGCTACTAAGTAGGAAGGTAGATAAGAAGGTAGAACAACATTACATCACTGGAAATAGCAATAAATACTTCAAAATGATTCACTAGAGCTTCAACACCGCATGATTTACTATTCACTAAAGCTTCATAAATATATATATTTTTACTAAGAAGTTTGTGGGATTTTTTGGTGAATTTATTATGATTTTTGGAACCTAAAGCATTGGAAAAAAACTAATGAATGGAAGAGAATGACACATGGTAGCGTCATTAGAGCTTCTAACAGATGTACGTATCACGTAGCGACATGTGTCATTAGTGGTTCATTTTTGTGTCTTGAACTTAAAAACTTCACAAAAAATGGAAAAAAAAAGCTGAAAATTTCTGAAACTCCATTGCCACATTTTCTTCGACTATGACTTGTGAAAACAAAATTTTGACTTTGGGAAATTTCAAGTAATAATTGGAGAAAGAGTTGTAGTGAGGAGAGTAATGATTTTCAACATAGTATTATTGTTAGTATAGACACAAACTTGACTTTGAGAAATTACTTTAATTTTGTACATGTAAAAATTATATTTTAAAGCTTAAAAGATGAAGGAAATGTGACAGGGAGTTTGTGGGAATTTTTGGTGAATTTTTATGAATTTATTATGATTGTTGGAAGTTAAGGCATTAGAAAATACTAATAAATGGAATATAATGACACATGGCAGCGCCAGATTGGTGTGTCATCATAGTTTCCGACAAGTGTCAGTATCGCATGGCGACATGTGTCATCAAAGGTTCATTTTTGTATCTTAAACGTTAAAATTTCAGAAAAAATGAATAAAAAATCAGAAAAATGCATAGAAAATTTCTAAAAATCCATTGCAACATTATTTTGAATTTGGGAAATATGAAGTAATAATTGGAGGAAGAGTTGTTGTAAGGGAGAGTAATGATGTTCAACATAGTATTATTAGTATAGAAATAAACTTGACTTTAAGAAATTATTTGAATTTTGTACATGTGAAAATTATATTTTAAATATTAAAAGATGAAGGAAATGTGATAAAGGGTTTGTGGGAATTTTTGGTGAAATTTTATGAATTTATTATGATTTTTTGAAGTTAAGGCATTGGAAAATACTAATAAATGGAAGAGAATGACACATTGCAGGGCTAGATTGGTGTGTCATCGTAGTTTCCAACAAGTGTCAGTATCGCGTGGCAACATGTGTCATCAGAGGTTCATTTTTGTATCTTAAACATAAAAATTTCACAAAATATGAATACAAAATCAGAAAAATGCATAAAAAGTTTCTAAAAATCCCTTGCAACATTATCTTCAACTATGATGTGTGAAAACAAAATTTTGAATTTGAATTAATAATTGGAGGAAGAGTTGTTGTAATGGAGAGTAATGATGTTTAACATAATATTATTGTTAGTATAGAAACAAACTTGACTTTGAGAAATTATTTGAATTTTGTATAGGTCAAAATTATATTTTAAAGCTTAAATGAGGAAGGAAATGTGATAAGAAGTTTGTGGGATTTTTTGGTGAATTTTTTAGATTATGTATGAATTTATTATGATTTTTTGAAATTAAAGCATTGAAAAATACTAATAAATTGAAGAGAATGACACATGGAAGCGCCAAATTGGTGTGTCATTAGAGTTTCCAACAAGTGTCAGTAGCGCAGACATGTGTCAACAGAGGTTTACTTTTGTATCTTAAAGGTAAAAATTTCAGAAAAAATGAATAAAAAATCAGAAAAATCCACTGAAAATTTCTAAAAACTCATTGCGACATTATCTTCGATTATAATGTGTGAAAACAGAATTTTGACTTTAGAAAATTTGAAGTGATAATTGTAGGAGTTGTTGTAAGGGAGAGTAATGATGTTCAACATAGTATTATTGTTAGTATATAAACAAACTTCAATTTTTGACAAATGTTTTTGAATTTTGTATATGTAACTATTATATTTTAAAGCTTAAAAGAGGAAGGAAATGTGATAAGGAGTTTGTGGGATTTTTTGGGTGAATTTTTCAGGTTTTGTATGAATTTATTATGATTTTTTGAAGTTAAAGCATTGAAAAATACTAATAAATTGAAGAGAATGACACACGGAAGCGCCAAATTGGTGTGTCATTAGAGTTTCCAACAAGTGTCACTAGCGCATAGAGACATGTGTCAACAGAGGTTCATTTTTGTATCTTAAAGGTAAAGATTTCAGAAAAAATGAATAAAAAATCAGAAAAATCCACCGAAATTTTTTTAAAACACATTGTGACATTATCTTTGACTATAATGTGTGAAAACAAAATTTTGACTTTGTAAAATTTGAAGTGATAATTGGAGGAAGAGTTGCTGTAAGGGAGAGTAATGATGTTCAACATAGTATTGCTATTAGTTTATAAACAAACTTCAATTTTTGACCAATTTTTTTGAATTTTGTATATGTAAGTATTATATTTTAAAGCTTAAAAGAGGAAGGAAATGTGATAAGGAGTTTGTGGGATTTTTTGGTGAATTTTTCAGATTTTGTATGAATTTATTATGATTTTTTGAAGTTAAAGCATTGGAAAATACTAATAAATGGAAGAGAAAGACACATGGCAGCGCCAGATTGGTGTGTCATCAAAGTTTCCGAAAAGTGTTAGTAGCGCGTAGCAACACGTGTCATCAGAGGTTCATTTTTGTATCTTAAACGTAAAAATATCACAAAAAATGAATAAAAAATTCAGAAAAATGCACCAAAAAATTTCACAAAAAAATACCACCAACTCCTTGTCACATTTCCGTCATCCTATAGGCTTGAAAATATAATTTTGAAATACAAAAAATTCAAATAATTTCTCAAAGTTAAGTTTGTTTCTATACTAACAATAATACTATGTTGAACATCATTACTCTCCCTTACAACAATTCTTCCTCCAATTACTACTTCAAATTTCCCAAGGTCAAAATTTTGTTTTCATACATCATAGTCGAGGATAATGTTGCAAGGAGTTTGGAAAACAAAATCAATCTATTTTTGTATTTTTATTAATTTCTTGTAAATTTTTAAGGTTAACACAAAAAAATGAAACTCTAATGACACATGGCACCAATGACACACCATTCAGGTGATGTTACTTGTCATTATCTTATGTTTATTATTATTTGTAGTAAATGAAGCGATGTTGAAGCTATAGTGAATCCTTTTGGAGTGTGTACAAAACATATATTGAAGTGTCAAGCCAGCCAAAGCTTGTCAACATAATACTTGATCTAAACAAGTGAAGAAAGCACAATGATACAAGCAGATGACAAAATTCCCAAAAAAATTGACATATACTCAAAGAATTTAGAAGACAAAACCAAGAAATTGAATAAGTGAGAAGCTGCAGTTTGAACAGCAAACGTCAATGGAAAGCAGATACAATATAATCTTAAGAAGCTAAATAACCTAGTTCACACTCAGCCATTTGGATATTTGGATTGGTAATAGCCATTCTATTCCGCTACTTAGCCACCAAAACATGATTTCCTATTCCTATAAAATTTAACAAGCAGAGAACAACTACTTAAATATTAAAGAAAATCTAATAATTATAAGCAACCGTGTTAAAATGATGACAGATTATATGCCAAGTTTATAATATGAAAGCGAAGCTAATGATAAATTACATTTCTTTTCGTCTCCAACATCAAGTTGGTCTTTTCATTTTAATTTTTCTGCCAACCCTAAACGAAAATCTTTTGTTTTCTTTCCTTCTCTTTTCTATTTAGATATCCAAAAGTATAAACCAACCTAAAAATATCCATATTGTCTATCTGAACAACCACACAGAGACTTATTTATTTATTTAATTTTAAAAAATTCCAAAGCTAATCTTTTTTTTCTCTATCTTCTATATATATAAAGCAAAAGGCAAAGAATGGTAAAACATTCAAAATACTAGAAAATGCCCTTGGTTAATGCAAACATTAAGAATTGAAATTATTAATTAAATAAGATAATATAATAAATTCACACTTTTTCATATTAAAAAAAATTAAAATTAAAAGAAAAATCAGATAATTGATTCTATTTTTATGGAACATAATTACCCATTATCTTTTTTAATTCTAAAATAAATTATAATTTTTTTTTAAAAAAACTCTCGCATGCGCGGAAGCGCGTGCGGAGAAGCTTGTATTAATTTAAAAAAGAAGACAAAAAGGAAAATTTACATTTTACATCACCATTATTTATTAAACAGCACCAAAAAAACATCAAATAACAAATGAATAAATAACTCCATCAAAACACACGCCAAGAAATTGTTGAGCATAAAAATGATTAGGGACAAAATGTTTAGTTAAAGAAAGAAAAGACAAGCTTACATTGAACTGACGAAGCAGAGCCTCTGCCTTTCTGGCTTCTTCACCATCGTCATCATCACTGACCTCACTGCAATGCATTGATTCACGTCACAAAACATTAAAAGAAAAATTCACTCAACCTCTCAATATCACAGAGACACAATCGTGTTCTTAAAGAAATAAGCCCATAAGTGGAAACCCAGAAAATCAAAGCCCTAAAATCCAAAAAACATTAAATTAAATTAAGTGAACGCAATAAAAAATACAAAACATATTGTGAAAGTTTGAAAATTTATTACCCTCTCAACGAGATCTCAGATATTAGCGTGGGTGTTCTAGCGACATGGGGGTTATGGGCGTTTCCAACTAAGAGAACGGCAAGAGAGACAACACAGGTAGAGGGACACAACGAATAGGAAAATGAAAGAGATACCAAATGAGAGCAGTAAATAGGACTTTTGGACCTCAATTTTTGATAGGGAAAGGAAAGAGAGAGAGAGATGACGGCGGGAAGGGATATCTACGCAGAGAAACTGAGAGAGGGAGTTTGAGAAAGGAATCGATTCACCAAAGAAAATAGGAGATGGTTTGACAGGAGATGGAGTCTGAAAAGAAGTGTGGGAGCCTGAAAAATTGGAGGGAGTAGGCTTCCTTCCATTGCAACATTTCACACAGTTTCACTTAGGATTGCTTCTTCTGAACCATTAGATTAGATCCAACGATGTTCTCCCATAGAGGTTCTCAAATAGAAGTCCCCACTACATAACAGCCTTATGGTGATTAACTTGTACTAAAACAGAACTAACAAGATGAGAAATGACAAAGGAGAAGTGATGGGGCTATGGCCCTTTTCCTTGACACCACCACCATTGTTAAAGTTCATTTTTAGGCTTATTTATTGTTTCACCCTTGGAACTCGAGCTTGGTCTCACTTAACCCCCTCTTGAATTGAAATTTCCGCACTGAACCATAGGGTTCGAACAACTGGGGATTTGGGAACTGTCGTTGGAAGATTTTGGGGGTTTTGCATAATCTTGACAAAACAAAGAGGGAATCTTGGGGTGTTTGAGCTTTTGTCGTGGAAAGGGAGGGAATCTTGAGGTGTTTGAGCTTTTGTCATGGAAAGGAAGGTACTGTTGGTGTGTTTGAGCTTTTGTCGGGGAAAAAGCTAGAGGGAATCTTGACAAAAAAAGGAGTCAGAGATGAGTATTATAGAGAATGGAGCACCAAACCCAGTGTACAGTAAGTGTCTCTTTCTTGTGGTCTTCATGCGAGTAATGTTCGTTAAAGAAAATTGATGACTTTGTTTGGCCTAATTGTCTTTGTCGAGTGTGTGGTGTATTTGTTCGGTTTTTTTTGTCTTATTTTTGTTATGTTGCTAAGATAAAAAGACTTTGTCGTCCCTTGCTATACTTTTTTTATTTCATTGGTGTATTAAATGTCGTTGTTGGATTTGAATATTGGTTGTTATACATGATGAAAGTTTGTTCACGTGGATGGTTTGTCATGGGGGTAATTTGGTGGAAGTAAAGACTGGTTGGTGTTACATGGGTGGTACAATTAGTTGGGGTGACTAGTGCCAAGGTGACAATGTGTCATTGTTTTCTCTTCATGATCTTGCTAATTTCCTAGGATATAAGGCTGATGAGTTGAGTTATTATTCTAAAGAGCTTGCAATAGGAAAATTGGTGAAGTTGGACACTGATATGTCAGTTCTTGACCTAGTATGGCCATATCTGCGAAGCAAAAGAAAAGTTATTGTGGTTTATTTCCAAGAACGTGACTTAAGAGAGTGTAATGTAAATGAAGAGGTTATTGATTTGGGAAATGAAGAGGAGGTTGTGGAGGAAGTGGTGACTGAGAACATTTAAAAAAACGGTGACTGAGAAAAAGAAAAAAAGGTGATTGAGAAAAGGAAACAACAACAAAATGAGAAAGCAAAAAAAGTTGCGAGTGATAGAGGAAATAGAGGACTTAGGGAAAAAGGAAAAACAGTGATCATTGAAAGTGAAAGTGAAGCTGTAGAAACTGAGAGTGATAGTGATTATGGGGATCCTGATTTTGTGGATGAAGCCTTTATTCAAGATGATGAAGAACATAATTTGATCAACAATGATGATGCATTTTTTGATGGGTGTGTTGACCCAAGCACATTTGATGGTGGCCCCAATGAAGGAGAAGAAGTTGAACATGAGGATTACAATACGAACTCACCAAGAATAAATGGGTCCCTTAATGTTTCTAGTGAAGAGGATGATGAGGGGAGATCAAGGAAAAAGAGAAAGTGGCATGAGTTTGATGATTTTATCCCTGACATTGATATGAAGAATCCACATTTCATACTTGGTTTGAGGTTTGCAACTGCTGCCATGTTTAGAGAAGCTGTAAGGGTATATTCTTTCAATATTGCTATGGAGTTGGCATTTAAGAAGAATGATATGGATGCTATAAGAGTTGTTTGTGAGAAGCCTTGTCCCTTTGTGATATATGCTTCATTAGTCAATGAAAGCAAATACCTCCAAGTCAAAACCTTGAATGGGGAACACACTTGTGGAAGGATGCAAAAAAAGAAACATGCCAATGCTAATTATTTAGCCAAGCATTTTACAACTAAGCTGACTAAGTCCAATTAGGATTCCATTTCATTTGCATAGGAGGTTAATGAAACTATTGGATTTACTCCTAGTAGGACAAAGGTATATAGGGCAAGGGAGAATGCAGTGCAAATGTTAGAAGGGAGTCATGTACAACAATATGCAGCTTTGTGGGATTATGATGAGGAATTGAAGAGGGTGAATCCTAGATGCACAGTTGTTATTAAATCAGATTGAGAGGTGATAGGCCAAGATTCTAGAGAATGTACATTTGCTTGGCAGCTTGTAAACAAGGGTGGTTGGAAGGTTGTAGGCCTTTCATTGGGTTGGATGGGTGCTATATCAAAGGCCCTCACCTGGAGAAATTTTAACTGTTGTTGCTATAGATGCAAACAATAGGATGTTTCCTATGGCCTATGAAATTGTTGAGGTTGAGAATAACAACACTTGGAAATGGTTTCTAGAGTTGTTAAGTGTTGATTTGAAGATTGAAAATAGCAAGGGCTACGTTTTTATGACTGACAAACAAAATGGTTTGATTGATGTTGTGGATTAGCTTTTTCCATATGCCGAGCATAGACATTATTTGAAGCATCTCATTACCCATTTCGTGACAGAGCACAAAGATTTGGCTCTTATGTTACAAATGGAGTCCATTGCAAGAGCTACTACAAGGCCTTGGTTTGAAGATGAGATGAGAAGGATGTTGGATTTAGATGCGGAAGCTCACGCATGGCTCACATAGAGGGATGCAAGTCAATGGTGTAGATCACATTTCAATCCTCATTGTAAATGTGACATGCTGCTAAACAATTACGTGAGGCATTCAACAGTTGCATTTTACCTGCGAGAATTAAGCCAATCTTGGCAATGCTGGAGAGGATCAGAATTACTTAATGTTATTAATGGCATCAAGAAAAGTGGCATGTGACAGATGGCATGGATTAGTTAGGTCCATAATCCAACATGCCTTGGATAAGAACAATGCTGCTAAACAATTACCTGAGGCATTCAACAGTTGCATTTTACCTGCGAGAATTAAGCCAGTCTTGGCAATGCTGGAGAGGATCAGAATGTACTTAATGTTATTAATGGCATCAAGAAGAGTGGCATGTGACAGATGACATTGATTAATTAGGCCTATAATCTAGCAGGCCTTGGATAAGAACAAGCTGAATGGGCAAATGTGCATTCCTAAACCAGCAGGGTATGACAAGTTCCAAATTTTGCATTGCAGTGGGAGGTCTTATATGGTTGATTTGAAAGCAAGCGCTTGCTCATGCAAATCATGGGACATTAGCGGGATCCCTTGCCCTCATGCATGTTATGCAATCAATTGGTCTAATGGCAATCCAGAAGAATCTGTTCATAATTGGTTGAAGCCTGCTTATGTAAGAACATACAAGTACGTGATAAGTCCTATGGCAAGCCAAGATCAGTGGCCAAAGACTGGATTACCACCATTGATGCCTCCTTTGTATTATAAGCAGCCAGGAAGGCCAAGAAATAGTAGGAAGAAAGCACATGATGAACCAAAGAAAAACCACAATCCTCACAAGCTTCCTAGATACCACACAACCCTTCACTACAATAATTGTGGTGCAGAAGGTCATAATAGATTGAAATGCAATGTTGCCTATTAATTTTTTGTGAGTTTGATGTATATTAAATTGTGCTGTACCTAATGTATTTTTTCTTTATATTATAGGAGCCTCTAAGAACTACCTCAACTGTAAAAACCAAAAAGAAGCAAACACCACCTAAACTTGATGTAAGTTTTCCAAAATCTTATATGTTTTTTGGTTCTAAGAACATATGTATTCCCATATTGAACTGCATGTTATTTTGAAAAGGTGAGGAAACTAAGACCTAATGGTGGACCAAATCGAGTACAGTCAGAAGCTGGACCAAGTTAAGTGTATAGTCACAATCTGCTCCAAGTCAAGTGCATTCACAAGCTACTCCAAGTCAAGTGCATTCACAAGCTGCTTTAGGTCAAGTGCACTCATAGCCTGCTCCAAGTCAAGTGCATTCACAAGCTGCTCCAGGTCAAGTGCACTCACAGCCTGCTCCAAGTCAAGTGTTCTCTCAAGCTACTCCAACTCAAGTGCATTCACAAGCTGCTCCAGGTCAAGTGCACTCACAGCCTGCTCCAAGTCAAGTGTTCTCTCAAGCTACTCCAACTCAAGTGCACTCATAACCTACTCCACAAGTTCTTCACTCACAACCATCTCCACCTATTGAAAGAAGATTTAAGTATCCAACACATAGAAAGAAATAAGCACATAATCATTGGTATTTTGTGTTTGAATGGTATTTTGTGCTTGGATGTTATTTTGTAACTAGTTTGAATGGTTTTGTTGCAAACAATTGTTATTTTGTTGCAAAGAGTTGGTAACTAGTTTGGAATGTAAATTTTGGAGACTATTGCACAAGGTTTGTGCTTGGAAGTGTATATTTTGTGCTTGGAATGTAAGTTGCAGGGGGGAAAATTTGCCAAACTCCTTGTAATTTGGAGATTTATCAATGCAAGGTTGTAATTTCCTTTCACTGCTTGTTATGTGTTAAGTTTTGTGCTTGCTTGTTATGTATTAAGTTTCTTAGGGAGAAAATGACCAAACTGCTATGCAAGGTTGTGATTTACCAAACTGCTTCCAATGTTTCATTTCCATTTCTTTAACAACTAACATTACAAATGAGATTTACCACAAAACACATGAGATCTACAACAAAACACATGTGCTTCCAATGTTTCATTTTCATTCATTCCACTGAAACACCTGAGATCTACCACAAAACGCATGTGCTTCATATGTTTCATTGCCATTCCTTTCACTAAAACACATGAGAATCTACCACAAAACCTAAGCAAAAACCAGAAACCAACTAACAACCAAAACAACCCACAATTTTTTCTGCTTTGCTCGAAGAACAACCACTTCTTCTTCCAATTTTTTACCATTTCTCATCAACCCTGGTATGATGGCCTTAGAACGGGGGCAAATATCAGGATCGTACCACCCAAAATGCCCACATCCATTTTCCTCCCCTATATCAATCAACCCATATATCAACATTGGAAAAACACACATTCAATTTGAAAAACCAACAAAAAAAAGAGTAAATTCCTTACCCTTTGACATAATTGAAACCTCCTTCCTGGGTTAGCTTTAGTCCACGATGTCTCCACCTGGCATGGATTCCCACACTGGCAAATAACCCTTTAAGTTCCCCTCTTTAAGACAACACTAGCACATCGCCACATCAGCACCACCACGTGTGTGAATTGGCCCACTTTCCCTGCCAGGCAAGCTCATTTAACGGGTCAATGGGACGGTGTCAAGCGGAGGGAGTAATTTTTAGACGAAATGAGAGAATGGGTGGTTAGTGCGAAAATTTCAATTCAAGGGGGTTAAGTGAGACTGAGCTCGAGTTCTAGGGGGTGAAACAGTAAATAAGCCTTCATTTTAATCCTTTATTGTAACTCTCAGACAAAAACAGCTCGAGCTACTTTTGGTAGAGACCTTGTCTGTTGTTTCTTCTATGATTTGTAAGGGTTGGTGTGTGTGAAATGGGTGTACTACACACAACTCCTTTTTATATATCAAAGAGAGGGAAACACTTTTATCTAACAAAACTAAGCAATCAAAACATCAGAAAAATATATCTAAGAACCAACTCTAAGTCTTAGACCTCAAAGTTCATTTTGTCTATATTATTCTCTTCTCTCATCTTGCATAAAATCCAAAATGGTATCAGAGTAAGTTTGATCAAGAATAGAGAGATTGAGTGGGGCGTTGTCTCTACTATTCTCTTCTTTCATCTTGCATAAAATCCAAAATGGTATCAGAGTAAGTTTGATCAAGAAGATAGAGATTAGTGGGGCGTTGTTGCTTACGAAAAAGGAGAAATTTCCAGGTGAATCTCTAGAATCAAAATCTTCAAATCGATGGCTAGCTCAAGTAGCAATGGTGATATTCGAATTCCGATCTTCAATGAAGTGAACTATGACTTCTAAAGGATCAAGATAAGAACAATACTTGTGTCTTAGTAGCTATGGAGTCTAATTGAAGATGGCTTTGAAAAACCAGAGAAAACTGAAGCTTTGTTAGAAGCTAAAAAACAAGAACTGGAGAACACCATCAAGAAAGATGCTAAAGCTCTTAGTTTCATCCAAAGTGCTATATCAGATGAAATCTTTCCCAGAATCTCAATTGAAATAGTTGCAAAGTCAACTTGGGAGATACTTGAGAAGGTATACAGTGGTTCTAAAAAGGGTAAGAAGTGTTAAACTCCAATCATAGAAAAAGGATTTTGAATACATAAGGATGAAAGATGATGAGTTGCTAGATACTTACTTTAGTAGGTTATCATATGTAATTAATTAGACGAAAACCTATGGAGAAACCTTACCTGATGAAATCATAGTGCAAAAATACCTCATTAGCTTACCACAAAAGTATAATCCTATAGTTTCAATCATAGAAGAAACCAAGGATTTGTCAACCTTGAGTATTGAAGAAGTGATTGGTTCACTAAAGGTTTTGATCAAAGGTTAAATAGGCATGCTATTGATGCTGTTGAGACTGCTTTTCAAACACTTAGCCTAAGTTCTGCAAAATCAGAACATCCTAGTTCTAGTCAAGGCCAATAAGAATGAGAAAGACAAAAACAAGAAGTGGGAGGGAAATAGTAATGTTGAAGAGAAGAAAAACTATGAGAAGGGTTCTAACACTTTTTATAAGTGTAAAATATGTGATAAACATCATTCTAGTGAGTGTTGGTTAAAGGGAAAAGTGAAATGTTTCAATGTAATAGGTTTGGGCATATGCAATTGGATGGCACCTATAAGGGAAATGAACAAGCTCACTATGTTGAGGAACAAGGTGGAGATGGTAACACGTTTTATGTGTGTCATGCTACAACTGAACAACAAGAAGACAATGTTTGGTTTGTTGACAATGGCTACAGCAACCATATGAAAGCAAACAAGAAGCTTTTGTATATTCCAAGACTACCCAAGTAAAGATGGGAAATGGAGATTTAGTTGATACAAAGGGAATGGGAAGCATTGTTGTAAAGACAAAGAAGGGAAGAATGTTCTTATGAGATTTCATGCTAGTACCTTATTCGTAGCAGAATCTTCTAAGTCTTGGACAACTCATTGAACATGGGTATCATTTAAACTTTGGTGAAAAACTTGTAAGATATATGGATACTCTGAACCTACAAAAACAACTACAAAAGTTGAAGCAAAAAGCTCAATTCCCTAACCCAGATGATGGGCATTCAAATGAGGATTGCAATGATGAGGAATTCACGCTTCGCACAAGATGATTCAAGAACTTTCTCAAGAATCAGAATTCAAGGAGTCATGATTCAAAGAAAATTAAGGTATAAATTCTAAAAATAGGAATGTTGACTATACTGATGATGTGTCTATATCTCACAAGTAAAATGAACGAAAGAACCAAAGAGAAAATGAAAAATGTTTTAAATGCGAAGGTTATGGTCATATTATAGCTTCCGAATGTGTCAACACACAAAAGAAGCAAAATGGCAAAGCTAATGCATTGAATATAACATGGAGTGACAGTCAATCGAAGTTTGAATAAGAAGAAAAGACTATTGCATTCATAACCATTGTAAGCATGGATGAATCACCAAAGAGTGATAATGATGATGGAGATTTGGAAAATGAATACGTCTTGAAGAAATATGATGACTTGCTAGTTGCCTCACAAAAGCTCTTATCAGTCTCTAATTACATATCATTTTGCACCATCCTAGGTTATCATTTGATCATAGTGTTGGATGAAACTTTTCCTTTTAACCATCATTTGGATTTTCAGTTCATTAAGCTTTAGAACTCATTTAATGCGTTTTTGAGTCAAGATAGCTCAAAAGTGTCTTTGCAGATCAGTTAAATTTACGGATTGAGCTGTTCGTTATTTGGAAGAACCAGCTAGTGACCATACACCATTGGAAAGATGAGAAAGTCTAGTTTCTGGAGCATTTTACAGTTCATAATTCTGAGTCTGATAGAAGAAGTTAAAACAAGTTTGGTGCAGGATTGTTTCTTTAACCATTAGTGCAAAAAAAAAAAAAAATGTTGACAAGATGATTAGCATGGGAAGAAGAAATGGTGACAAACGAGGCTTGGGATTTGAACCAAGTAATAAGTCTTCCTCTGTGTCTAAAACAAAGTTTGTCAAATCCCCTTTACTTGTTGAACCTGCATATACTAAAAAAGTCAATAAATTTTCTCCAATTTGTCACTTTTGTGGCAATAAGACCAAGATGCAACAAGCTTCAGAACGGATTTGTAAGTTCAAATTCTCATGTCATGGGTGGAAAGGTAAGTATCCAACATAAGATTTCAAATCTTATGAAAGAGGTAAAACACTTATCCAAATTATATTCTTCTAAATTCTTTGTACTTAACAAAGACGAGGTTATTATGGAGGAAAAAAAGAGAGGATGCAAAATGCATGCCTACTCTTTCTAATGTTGTGTGTGAACCTGCTGCTTCAAAAAATCTAAACCTTAAATGTCTTGTTGCTTCTACTGCTCTTTCGGATTTTTAAATGGGCATTTTCACAAAACCTCTATACAATCTTCGATTTGACACTCTTAGAAAGTCTTTAGATATTTCCTCTTTTGAATAATTGTTTGTGTTATAATGCATGCCAAAAGGTCGTCATTATTTTGGTTTTTCTTTTCGAATTTTCTTTTGTTTATGTTCTAAGTACCTTGTCCAGCACGTGCAAGGATTGCTAAGGGATTTCACTCCTACTGACGTTTGGGAGCTTTTGCTAATCCTAGATTAGAGTTTTGGCGTTGGATCACTTTGAGTAGATCAATATTGGGTTTATGTGAATGGTTTTCGACTATCTTTGTCTTTGCTAAAGTCTCTTCAATGCTCATTGTATCAAATCCATATCTCACTTTTGGCACATACACTTAAATCTTGCTTAATAATCTTGAATGAATCCTCGCCTTTTCCTTGTTTGGATACTAGATTTTGCATTGTACTTCTTGGAATTGAGCTCATTACAAATTCATAATATCTCTTTAATTAAAGAATAATGCTACTCTTACCACCTTTGTGTACTATATTCTCATACCACATTATATGGCAAATGAGGTGTACAACCACATCAATTGAAATTAATTTAACATTTTCTTTTCTATTATGATTTATTCACACTTTTTAATTGATGTGGATGTCCACTTCATCTACCACATAATGTGGTATGAGAATGTGGTAAACAAATGTGATGAGAGTAGCATTACTCATAATTAAAAGTAAGTAAAATAAGTGTTTGATGTTAGCCAAATAATTGGGCCTCTTGTCTAACCCACGTCAAGGTTTGCGTTAAAAAACTTTTATGATGTATACATTACTCTTGTTTGTAGCCTACATTACTTGGGTTAGTACGTCCTAGAGGTGCTTCTATGCCCATTGTATTAAAGTCAACTGACTTGAGCACATTGATTTAACACCGGTTACATGGCTCTTTTAGAAAGCTTAATAAACTTAGCATGAAAAAAAAGGTGAAATGTGGTGAACTCCGTAAGCATTTTGTATGTGTGTTTATCCTTGGTCTTGGCTTGTTCTTGGTTGGACTTGTTCTCTGTTCTTAAGCAAGCTTAGTCACACTATAAGAGATTGGTCTTTGATATTTTCTCATTTGATTGAATTTATCTCTCTCAAATACTTTTGATTCCCCATTTACAATCCTTGTGTTTGATTAGATCATTGTGATTTGATGTGCCTTGGATTCTGAAAGACTTTGCTTCAAATGCTTTCAGATAGATATTGGTTTTGGTTCTTCTTGTCTATCCTCACACATAGTGTTGGCACATGAACAACATTTTTGGCATGTATGAATTATTCTCCTTTTATTTTCTTGTTTCAGTTTATTCTCCTTATTTTTCATCGTTTATTTATTGTGTGTTATCATTGTGTTCATCATTGCCATAAACTTAGGGAAGAACTGTTGTTCAATTGCACAAGGTGTTGTGATCATTTTGATTGTGTTTTCTTTCAGTGCTTGTGTTTTTCTTGGTGTGTTATTTTTTTTTAGTTCTAGTTTGTTTAAGCCATTGGTTTAAAAAATAAATATCATTTGCTTTCACACACAGTGTCGTTTTATGCCTCTTGGTTATTTGTGCAGCTAGGTTTCACTTCTTCTTGGACCTCACACTTGTTGCGTCACATCTACTTTCTTACTCCTTCAAGTCCTTGTATCTTCATCTTTCTCTTCTCCACAATTGAAGACAATGAAGCCTCAAAAACTGATACAGAGGATTGCAGTGACAAGGATCATTTTCCTTATGATATTAATTAAGGAAATGACAATGAAAATTCATGTCATACTTAAACTTGGAGGAAAGGGAGTCCACAAGGATCATTTTCCTTATGATATTAATTATTGGTAATGGGAATGAAAATATGTAGACTAGAAACCAATTGTTTTAAGAGGTAAGTAATTTTTGGCTTGTTACATATTGCTATTTATTGGGCTTCCAATGGATGATTATAAAGTCTCTCGTTTTTACTCTTATATTTGCTCCTTTTTTATATTTTTTGCCTTTGGATTTCCTAACAAAAAGGGGAAGAGATTATGATATATGGAATTAAGGGGGAGTGGTATTATATTTTTGGGAGAGATTGTAATGTGGTATTAAGGGGGAGTGGTGTTGAAACGTTGCTTTGAATTACATTTCTTTTCTCACATACTTCTTTGGTTTTGTTGTTTCATAATGTGCATGGATTAAGAGCTTCGAGTTTAGAGTACGTTGGATTTCTTTTGTTAAATCCCATGTAATTTCTTTTGAGTTGTAATAGGTATTTTGTCTAGAAAATGCCAAAGGGGGAGATTGTTAGTATGAAAATTGTATTGGCATTTCCTAGACTCTAGAATAGGCTAGCATAGGCTACAAGCATGCTTTGAGAAAGTCTAAGAGTAGGATTGATGCTAGCAAGATTGATGAAGCTCATCAATCCCTAATTTTAAGACATTTGTGTTTGGGCCTAAATTTGCTGCGCCCAATCCAAAATCAAAAAGCCCACCTCATTTGTTTGACAAGCCACCAACAAATGATTGGGCCAAGGAGAAATACTGTTTGTGCCTGATAAATCACGGCCATGAATTGGCCGGGGGAACAACTCTTCTCGGCCTCAAACTGGAACGCAGCGTTTTGTCAGGGTGTTTGGCTTTCCAGAGAAACAAGGAAAATCACCAAGGCATGGTTATCTCGGCCAAGGTTATAGGCCGAGGCCGAGATCGAACAAGGTCACGGCCAAAAGCATTAAAGTCAGATCATCACGTGACAGCAGGGTCCCACGCTTCATTTAATGAAGCAAGGTCTCTGTTTATTACAGCAAACCCACTGGCCAAGAATGAGCATTTAATGCGCGAGGGAAGGTGGGAAGTGATTGGAGTCAGGATTTGGTGACAGAGATCAGAGTGATTAGACGCCAACATTCTCACAAAGCTCTTTGCAGCTTGAGAGATTAGGTAATTGGCTATCAGAGCAATAAATGCGTCTCCACGGCCAGAAGCGCAGAACCCACGATCAGGGCGGCAGCCGAGATTCACCGGGATTCATGGAGTCACACCACCATACTTCACGATCCCAAATGTCGATTAGACTACCCACTTGGCGTAATCAGGCTCCACCATGCAGATTTTCAGCCTCGATTACCCCTTCAGGAGCTCTACCTATAAATACAAGACTCAGGACTAGTTTCAAAGGGTTCAAACACCAAACAAAAGCCTCCCACGGAGCAACTTATATTTTTCAGTAATGCACTTTCAATATCTTTACTTGCTTTTCTAGGAGTAGTGTTAGTTTGTAAGGAAAATCCATTCATCAATATATCAAACGACCCTTGATTTTCAAGGCGCCGGAGCACCACCCTTGTTATTCGCTCATTCACCCCATATATCATACGACCGCAACTCATTGAGTAGCGCGCCGGAGCACCGCCCTAAAACCCACCAAACACCACCACTCAACGGCCTTGTAGTTCAGGCCGTGAACCTTACAGCCGAGACTAGTTCCTCTCTCGGCTACAATCGTTTGATTAGAAGACGAGTTCAGACAGGCGCACTATCTAAACACTATCGCCTACTTCAAACATCTCGACGCACGGTAGACCGTGCTGGCACGCCCGCGCACAAACGCACCCCATCCAAAAGCAGGAAACCGCGTGTTAACGCAAATCCCCTCGGCCCGGAACCCCAGGCCGTGAGATTTGCGTGCCACTGCTCCAACGAAGGCACCACTTTCAAGGGATACGCAGACCATGCTTTCTAAAAAAGGAGATAAGCAGGAAATAGGGAGTTGCTAAAATGGAAAATCACACTCACCATCACAGCTTAAAAGAGCAGTTAAACTGGAAAAAGGAGGTATGGCGCCCCATCAAAAACAGGGAAGTGACTGTCTCAGGAACAGATCATTAAGGGCTTAACTGCCAGAAATTGATAAAACTCCCTTTCTTTTGCTTTTAAAATAAAAGATCTTTTTGAGATTGTTTGCCGCCCATTATTAAAAGAATTAAAACCCAGCTCCCAAAACATTTCTTATAAATACAAGAGAGGGTGAACAGAGCAAAGGACATTCAATCAAACAACCAAAAAATCAACCAGAGACAAAAACTCAAAATGATCACTTGATTCGAAAGCCTTCAAATAGCTATCAGTCAAGACACTCAACTTCAGTCCAGACTTAGAGAAATAAATCATTCAAAACGAGATTTCTCTCGTTACAAATTTGGTTCAGCATAAGTCAGAGCAAGCAGAGTTCAGTTTTCTACAAATATGAAAATCTCAACAAATTTATGAAGAGCCTTGATTAAGCAGGGCAGATGCCACAGTGAAGCTCCAGCTCAGTAGTCAGTTCCAGTCACTTCTGCCTCTTCCAGACCGAAGAAGTTTCAATTCTGCCCGATCAAAAGATTTCCAGGGTTTGAAATAAATTAAAGCTCTGCCAAACTCGAATGTTGGCATCGATTTGCAGCTGAAACAGACCAATTGAAGTTATTGAAAGTCCAGTCCAGCACAGGCATACCCAATCCAGCCCAGATCAGAAGCATCTACCTGGACAAAAATGGAAGCACAGCCCTCGTTTTGTCTTTTTATAGTCAATTTTTTCCTTTTGAGCTTTGTAAAGGAGAGTTCTGCCTAAAAACAGATCACTTTCTTATCATTTATTCTGGCAAGAACTACCAGTTTTGTACTATGAAAAATTGTGAAGTCCTCACCAGTCTGAGGCAGGAAAAGAACTTACCTGGGAGATATTCCTCAGCCAAATTCACAATCACTTGTTCAGAAATCAGTAACTTGGGGCGCAAGTTATCTATTTTTAAAGAAGTCTGCTAGGATTTTTCGTTGCTAGCAGTGGCACGCTCGCACACTAAGGAAAGTTGACTGTTGACTAGCTAATGGTTTTCAAGGCAATGGGGAACTTTACCCTACCATCACAGGAGACAAATAAAAACGGGTGAACAATTTGGCACGCCCAGTGGGACTTCTCAGTATATATACTCCTAGAGAAATATTCTAAAAGTATATGAATATTGGAAGTTCTAGCCAGAATCCACGTCGCACAATGGAACGAGACCAAGCGGCTTTTCGGGAAGGACCAGAATCAGAAGAAAGTGATGCTAGGCAGTTAGCCCATGTCAGTACTGGAAGTAGACGTTCCAGGACTAGCTCGAGGAGGTTGAATCAGATACAGGAAGCTGTGTTCCGACAGGAGGCTACAACACAAAGGAGCCAGGATACTCTGAATAACATGACAGCCATGATGCAATGGCAAGTTAACAGGCAGTTCAGGAAGGATCGTGAAGCTGCCATGGCCAGAATTTCGAACCCAGATGTTGTGGTCTAGCAGCTAGACCTCCCTTACGGTCCTCCACTAGGACTAGCATGGCCATATCAAGAGAACCCTCTCATTGCACAGATAGCTGGAATACCAGGACCAGAAGAGATCCAAGCTGGACAGAGGGGAGGAGTCCTTCCCGCCCAGGAACATGAAGGCTCCAGTCAGGCCAGAAGGCCCTGCACCAGTTCAGGCTCCCCAAAATCAGCCAGAACCACCACCTATTCCACAATTTGAGGCCCCGTGAGATCAACCCTTGCTATTTCTACATGAGGTACCAGCTGTGCTACCCTACAGACCTCGAAGGATGAATCCCAATCCATTTCCTCCACCAGCAAGGGGAAGAGGCAGATGGGGAATTAACCCTTTTGCCAACAATGACAGAAATAGACCAGGGGCAAACTGGAGGAATCATCCAGATGTTGAAGAAGAGGAAGAACACAGGGAGGAAGCTCTACGCAGACCATACAGAATGGAGCACAGGTTTGACCATGTCCAGCCAGAGTAGGGACGAAATCCACATCCTGTCAATGCTTTGAATGACATGAGGGCACTACAGAGAATGATTAGAGAAATGATGGAACCTGAAGCCAGAAGAGGAGAAAGGCCCACCTACAGAAAGCCGTACCCAGCCTACATAGATCAGATACCTCTACCCCTAGGTTTCAAAGTACCAAACTTCACCTTGTTCAACGGAGAAGATCCTCATGCTTCATCAGTTGAACACATAGGCAGGTTCTCTGTCCAGTGCATAGCCATAGAAAATATTCCCATGTTAAAATTAAGACTTTTTGGAAATTCTCTCTCGGGACAAGCTTTTACTTGGTACACCAGCTTACCAGCTAACTCTATTCAGACCTAGGAACAAATGGAAAATGTCTTTCATGACTACTATTTCAGAATCCAGCCAGAAGTGACCATCAGTGATCTTGCTGCCCTCAAATAGAGTGAAGATGAACCTGCTCAAGACTTCATAACCAAATTCAGAAAACTCAAAATAAAATGTCGAATCCCTATGGAAGAAAGACACTTCATTTAGATGGCTCAAACCGCCCTTAAGATTTCTTTGAGGAAAAGATTTGATGGGATGCTGTTCAGAGATCTGGCAGAACTGGTGGACAAAGCATCCAAATATGAGGAGCTGCTCAGGGAAGAACAGCAGAAGAGGAATTCTTCTAAAGGCACATATTACAAGACCCTTTTTTCTTCAGTGCATCTGGTTGAGGTAGAGTCAGAAGAAGACACAGAAGGCTCGGAAGAAAGAGAAATTATAGTGGCAGAAATGGCAAAATTGAAACATCCCATCAGCTGCAAAGCTCTTACAAAGCCACCAAAGGACCAGAAGCTGCCACCATTCACAGGAGGATTTTTTCCAAACAAACCAACACAGAACAAGGTCTATTCCTTCAATTTAACCAAAGTTGATGCTCTGTTTGATGAGATGCTACTACAGAAGGCAATAGAGACACCCCACAGGTTGCCCAAACCAGAAGAACTCAAGGGCAGACAGTATTGCAGGTGGCACAACTCCTGGAACCATTCCGCCACCAGTTGTGTTGTTTTCAGAGATGTCATACAGGAAGGAATAACAGCAGGAAGACTGAAACTGGCAGAAAAACCCCCCTCAGTGACGACAGATCCTTTTCCCCAACGTCAAGTCAACATGGTCAACTTAAACTGGCCAGAACGAAAGGGAAACATACCAGCAACAGAGGATAGCTCCAGCGGAGGCAGAAGAGTTGTAAGGGAGACTATTCAAAGGCCAAAGGCAACCATCTCGGCTGGAATAGTGCTGTGTAGCAAGTGCAAGTGTGAAAGTGAGTTGGAAGTGACCCTGGACAGGCGAAGTCAGACCACACCTAGTGTTTTTGACAGGATTGGAACATTGCGTCAACAAGGCCCAGTTCCGGTTCCTTCTAAAGACAGAACCAGACAAGGGGACTATCTCAAGCCTGCCCAGCACAACAGAAGAAGGCCAGAGTAGTCCAAGAAGGAAATACCAATTAAAATGCCTGGAAATGACAAGCCTTTGGCAACTATCATAGAAGGCAGATGGTATTCCTTTGGAAAAAGCGGTAGACCAACTCTGGAGCTAACCAGAACCCAGAAAAGGAGAGTTCAAAGGCAATATTGCACCTTCCTCAAGAACAGGGATGGCGTATAGGTACTTCCAGAAACAAGTTCTGCTAGAAGAGGAAAGAATCTAGAAGCAACTCCTCGGGCACAACAAATTATATGTCAAACTCAAAGGCAAATGAACACAGAATCTCCAAGCAAAACTCCCATCCATCCGGCCTCATCTTCAGTTGATCAGCCTGAACCTTCAAAAATACAAAGCGGAGCCGAGCCTATTTCAGTAGAAGGACAAGAAGACTGGACTGAAGAAAATAAGGAAGAGCAATTGGATTATGAACCATCTACAGAGGACCAGATCGGGCTCCTCGAAACAGGAGAACAAGAAGATTGGACAGAAGAGTATGGGGAAGAATAGATGGAGTATGACGGAGGACTAGATGAAGAGACTGAGGCTTTTGGTGCAGAATTGAAGAGCCTGCTACAGGGTGATCTGGGCATTAACATGGTGTTTGTCTTGTCAGAAAAATTCAGGGCAGCGAAAGGACAAGGAAGCACTCTGGAGGGAGACGTATTCTCCCAGGAAAGTTTTGAGTGCAAACTGGTAGAAGTAGGAGAGGCGCTAGAACAGCAAACACCTGCCGCCAAAATAGATGGAACTGCCATGAAACTGGCTACAGAATAGCTTTGCATCTCCAGGCCGACCAAGGAAATGGCTAATAACCTCAGACCTCTGTTCATAACTGCAAACTTGGGAGGTATTCCTATTTCCAAAGTAATGATAGATGAAGGTGCAGCCATTAATCTTTTGCCACACAGGTTGTTAAGCAAGATGGGCAGAACATAGAAGGATCTAATTCCAATACGTTTAACGATCACCAACTTCGCTGGGGGCATCACTAAGACTTACGGAATCCTGGACGTGGACGTTATAGTCGGAACCAAAGAGCTGAAGATTGCATTCTTTGTGGTAGACACCACTTCTACCACTTACAATGCATTGCTTGGCAGGGACTGGATTCACCAAAGCGTGTGTGTTCCCTCCACTCTCCATCAGCAACTAGCCCTTTGGCCATTTCTGCCTTCTGCCATGTGTTTTGAAGCAAGGTATTATCATGATGGCCTTGGTCCTTTCACATTCGTTGGAGTCAACCAGAACGGCCGCCCTGATGGTGTCACGGCCCAGAGACTCATTGAAGATGGTTTGGCTAGTTCTCTAAAGGACTGGAATAGGCCTTTTGTTCTAAACTTCCAAAACTCCGATGTTTAGCCTCAATCAACAAGAAAAGGATCGAGCTGCAACAATCCGATCCATTACAAAAAGATTGTTGATATATTGGGAATAAAGGAAACTCTTTGCGCAGAATCCAGCCATCAACATGGCGGAATTCACGCATGATAGCACTGAGGAACAAGAAGAGAGTTTACAAGAGGAAATACTAGATTTTGCACCAGCAGCACTAGATGACTCTTTACCAGAAGTGGAAGATCCATTGCAGGAGATAAACCTAGGGACAGAAGAGGATCCAAGACTGTTTGTGCCTAATAAATCACAGCCATGAATTGGCCGAAGGCACCCCTTTCCTCGGCCCTCGCACTTGCTCGTAAAACTGAAACGCAGCGTTTTCGCCAAGGCGGTTGGCCTCCCTGAAAATAATAGAGGAAATGCCAAGGCACGATCATCTCGGCCTCGATTGCAAGCCGAGGCCGAGGCAGAGCAAAGTCACGGCCAGAAGTATTAAAGTCAAATCATCACGTGATGACAAGGTCCCATGCTTCATTTAATGAGGTAGTGCCTCTGTTTATTGCAGTAAACCCACTGGCCATGAATAAGCATTTAATGCATGAGGGAAGGTGGGAAGTGACTGAAGTCAGGGTTTGGCGACAGAAAACAGAGTGATTAGACGTGGACATTCTCACAAGAATTCTTGCAACTTGAGAGATTGGGTGACTAGCTTTCAGAGCAATAAATGCGTCCCCACGGCCAATTGCGCGGGAACCACGATCAAGGGCGGCGGCCGGGATTCACCAGGATTCAGGGGGTCACACCACCATGCTTCACAATCCCAAATGTCGATTGGACTACCTACTTGCGCTAATCAGGCTCCACCATGCGGATTTTCAGCCTCGATCATTCCTCCAGGAACTCTTCCTATAAATACAAAGCTCAGGACTACATTTGAAGGGTTCAACACCAAACCCAAGACTCCCACGGAGCAACTTATATTTTCCTGTAATGCACTTTCATTATCTTTACTTGCTTTCCTAGGAGTAGTGTTAGTCTGTAAGGAAAAAACCCATTCATCAATATATCATACGATCCTTGATTTTCAAGGCACCGGAGCACCATCCTTGTTATTCGCTCACTCACCCCATATATCATACGACCGCCGCTCATTGAGCAGCGCGCCGGAGCACCGCCCTAAACCCACCATCGACACCACCACTAAACGGCCTTGTAGCTCAGGCCGTGAACCTGACAGCCGAGATTAGTTCCTCTCTCGGCTACAATCGTTTGGTCAGAAGACAAGTTCAAACAGGCGCACCATTCAACCATTCAACCACCTCCATACACACCAACAACCTCGACGCACGGTAGACCGTGCTGGCACGCCCGCGCACAACCGTACCGCACCCAAGAGCAGGAAGCCGCGTGTCCACGCACATCCCCTCGGCCAGGAACTCCAGGCCGTGAGATTTGCGCGGCAGACACTTTTGGCACGCCCGGTGGGACTTCTGTCAAAAACTTATGGTAGAAACTAGGGCACAGGCAAAGCTCAAAAACAAAGTAGTCGAAATGACTTCTGAGACTCCTGAGTCCACTTCACCACCCATCGAGACCGAACAGTCGGTCGGTATCTCGGCCAGCGTTCCTGTAACGACGGGTCGCACGGCCGAGTCCATGCAAGAGCAGGCGGTAGTAGAGGAGCTGATGTCCAAGCAGGCCTACAAGATAGAAACATCCTTCATGGCCGCAATGGACAGATTCTCCTCGGAGCTACGAACTCTTTTCCAGGAGAGGATGCACCAAAAGGGGCCAAGAGCGCGAGAGAATCGAGCCTTACGGCGAAAGCAGTAGCCTCGGCGCCTCTGTCCACACCCAGGCATCAGGCTACGGCCAGCATTCCTTCCCGCCGACGAACAGCTGGGGGCAGTCCCAGCCCAGGTGGGCAATCCCTAGGCCAACCTACTTGGCAGAGACAGTGCGCGGACCACTCCATGCTTTGGCTGTATCATTAGGGCACAGCAGCCCCGCGCATCCTGCGATTCATCCACTCGGCCCAGTTCACACTGCGGCCGTCCACACCCATCCTGGTCCAAGCAACGCGACTGCTGTACCATCACAACAGTACGGTCAGAGTAATCAGACTGTCTCACCATCATTGCAGGCGTCGTTGTTCCCGCTGGGCTCTCACATTCACTACGGTTCGGCCGTTCCAGCGGCGACGCACATGCACCTTGGCCAAACCCATGGCGCTCATATGGCGTCAACTAGCTCGGTCACACCGGCCGAGTCCCTTGTGGCTCAACAAACGAGGCCGCAGAATGATGTGCAGCAGGCACCGCGGCCGGGTGCGGCCCAACAGGAGGCACCACCTCAGGGTCTCCGACTCGAAGACGTTCGGCGGATGATTGAAGACGGTCTAGCCCAGAGGCGTCCGGATACGCCGAGATATACAAGGCCGTACCCGCCAGAAATCGACCGAATCCCTCTCCCCTGGAACTATCGATTGCCAGAATTCATGCTGTTCTCCGGGGATGGGCAGACCTCCTCCATTGAGCACATAGGCCGTTTCACGGCCCAGTGTGGAGAAGCCGATTCGGACGCCCAAAAGCTCCATTTATTCGTTCACTCCTTAACCGGCGCGGCGTTCTCATGGTTCATAAACCTCCCGCCGAACTCAGTAAGGGATTGGTCTGATATGGAAAGAATATTCCACGAACATTTCTATCAGACCAACCGAGAAATAACGGTCGCCGAATTGGCAAGAATGAGCCAGGCCTCGGACGAATCACCTCGCGATTACCTACAGCGATTCAAAACCTGTAGGAATTGGTGCCATACGAACCTACCAGAGAGGGAATTCGTCAAGATGGCCGAAGAGGGTTTGGAGTTCGAATACCGGAAGAAATTCCAGGGAATCGAATTCCGGGACATGCATAACTTTACTAATAAGGTGGACAGATATGCGTCCTTGTTAAAGGAAGAGGTGCAGAAGAAGTCGGCCTCAAAAGGGACCTACTACCGGAACCCTGTCGTCAGCTATGCCGAAGCCGATGGTTCCGCAGGGGCCGAGAGCGAGGAAGTAGAGATGAGTTCGGCCGAGGTCACCTTAGACAAGCCCTTCGTCTGCAAGGGACTTGTTAAGACCGACAATAGCCGTACCAAAATCCCCGACGCCAAATTCGCGACGCGGGAAGCGAAGGCCTATACTTTTGACTTAACGAGGGCGGAGGCTATTTTCGACCTGCTATTGGCCGAGAAAAAGGTTAAATTGTCTTTCGGACACAAGATCCCGAAGCCCGACGAGCTCAAAGGGAAAATGTTTTGCAAATACTACAGTTCTTGGTCTCACAACACCAACAATTGCGTGGTCTTGCGAGACGTCATCCAAAAGTTGATCGACGAGAAACAGCTCCAGTTCCCGGAGAAGGCAGCCATGCAGGTCGACTCCAAGCCTTTCCCTCTACCTGTCGTCAACCTGGTCGACGCCCAACTCCCAGCCAGGGATAAGGAAGCTCGCAGGACGGCGAAAGGAAAGGAGCCAACGGCCGAATTAGAGCCGCTGATTTGCGAGCGATGCAAGTCCGAGATTGGTCAAACCAGGCCGCAGGAGAACAAGAGGAAGGCCGCCGAGCCATCCCTACCGGCCAAGAAAAAATACGATGGGCGGTACGGCCGATGGACGGCCAGCAGGACTGTTTTTGACCAGCTGGGGGCACAGACCAATACCACGGCAGGCCACGAGAACGAGACCCCCCTAGGCTGGTGAAGACTTTCAAACCACCAGTCATCTGTGACGACCGTTGGTATCATGCACGGCCTGGGGGCAGGGCCGAGCCGCTGACAAAAACCCAGCTGAGGAGAATGCAGAGACAGGTTCAGCAGGCCAGAATACAGACAACCGAGGCGGAAGGTTCCAAGCGCCAAAAGAAAGTGGCGACTCCAGACGGGCCACCGTCCACACCAATTGTTCCCCCGGTAGCAAAAGTGGCCAGTATTAAGCCTCCAAGAACATGGCGCCCTAGGCAGGACGAGAGTCACCGTGGAAAGACGACCATTTCGGTTCAGCCGAAGGCCACAGTTTCAAAGAGGACGGACGAGGGTGTCGTCGACGTTTACCGCGGAAGGGACCCCCCTTTTTCAGCCAACGGGCTGTCCTTTCTTATGGAATTCCATAAAGACCACTCGGCTACAGACCTGTATGGCATGACCCCCGAGAGCAGAGAAATCGTGGAGTTGGCCCTCAAAAACACAAAGGCAGAAGGGCTCCTCATCACCAGTAGATCTGATCCGGCCATCAAAGCCGTATACCAGGCGAACAGGGAAGCCCGAGCAAGAGGAATGCTGGGATACCAGCCGGGCCTAGCAGGTTTGGAGGCCGAGGCTCCGTTCAGCAAGGACGACCTGGAATATCTCCGCCAGTATTTTACTGTGACTTCGGCCGACGTCGTCTTTGGTTTGACAGCCGAAGAAAAGGCCCGGGTAAGCCATTTAGATGATTACCTAGCGGCCAGGGACACATTAGCAAAGGCTAGGCGAGTCCTCGAGAAGGATGACGAGGCCTCGGTCCTTCTTTGGGCATGAGGCCGAAGACGACCCCACCTTTGGAATCTCCGATGAAGAATACGAGGGAATCCTCGGGATGGTCGAGGAAAAGGTCCTCACCAAAGACCTCCGTGAGGCCGAAGAGGAGGCTGGTAGGGGAAAACCGCTGGAGCCGGAGGAGGTCGGCGTTAACATGGTTTTGGTGCTACCATCCGAATTTTTAGCCCCTGGAGGGCAGATTAACGGCCTGGATGATGATGTGGCCGAGGAACAGCTTGACCAGAGGCCAAAAACAAAGGAAGAATTGTTGGCCGTGGCATTTAATGAGGTAATACCTCGAAGTGAGCCGAACAAATACCGACACCTCAAGCCGTTGTACATCTCGGCTCACGTAGAGGGGATGCTTGTGTCCAAGGTTTTCGTCGACTGTGGAGCGAGGGTCAACATCCTTCCTTATTCCATGATGAGGAAGCTGGACAAGTCAAAAGAGGACCTCATCCCCAGCGACGTCGTTATGAGCAGCTTCGTCGGTGACAAATCTAAAACCATTGGTGTGTTGCCGTTGAAGATCACCGTGGCCGACCAGACAAGAGTCGCGGCCTTCTACGTGGTCGAGTCCAGCGTCGACTACAACATATTGCTCGGTCGCGACTGGATCCACCAGTCTGGGTGCATACCGTCTTCCCTCTTTCAATTATTATTCTTCTGGGACGGCCAAAAGGTGTCTATACACCCGGCCGACGAGAAACCGTTCGAGGCCAACGCCGTGCAAGCTCGGATTTATGACGATGACGTTGGATGGGTGATCCTCACCGGCCACGATGCAAGCGGCCGACCAACCAGAACGACGGCCCAAAAGGTGCTGGAGTTATGCCCTGAGAATGTTCGACAGGATTCGGCGCGGGAAGTATTGATCGACCTCACCAGCCTTTAAATGACAGATAAGGCCACTAGAGAAGAGGGAGCAGCGGCAGTGACCAACTTGCTGGAAAGGCTGCTGGAGCACTGGGTAGCGGAATCCTTGCAGCTGAACTCGCCAATTAACCTGATCGAATTCCTCCACGAATCGGACGAGACGGACGTGTTAACTTTTGACGACCTAGAAACGGCGCCCGCCGAGATGGAGGACGGCTACCCAGAAGTCCAAGATCCTTTATTAGAAATAAATGTAGGGTTGGAGGCCGAACCACGGCCTCTTTTTGTAAGCAAACTTTTGGATCCTAAGTTAGCGGCCGAGGTTATCGGCCTGCTCCATGAATATAAGGATTGTTTTGCTTGGGATTATCATGAGATGCCTGGATTGCCGAGGAGTTTGGTCGAGCATGAGTTAAGAATCAAGGAGGGATTCAAGCCATTCCAGCAGCCGCCGAGACGTTTTTCGACCGAGGTACAGCTTAAAGTCAAGGAGGAAATTGAACGGCTCCTCAAAGCCGGCTTTATTCGGACGGCACGGTACGTTGAGTGGTTGGCCAACATTGTACCAGTTTTAAAGAGGACTGGGGCTTTGAGGGTCTGCACCGATTACAGAAATCTAAATCTCGCGACCCCCAAGGACGAATACCCCATGCCAATGTCAGACCTCCTGGTAGACGGGGCCGCAAAACACGAGCTCTTGTCCTTTATGGACGGCCATGCCGGTTACAACCAAATTTTCGTAGCCGAGGCGGATGTCCACAAAATGGCGTTTAGGTGTCCGGGGGCAATCGGGACCTATGAATGGGTAGTCATGCCATTTGGCCTAAAAAATGCCGGCGCGACATACCAGCGGGCTATGAACCTGATTTTCCACGACCTTATAGGCCGGACCGTTCAAGTCTACATTGACAACGTGGTTGTAAAGTCTCCATCCAGGGCCGACCACGTAGGTCACCTCCGACAGGCTTTTGACCGAATGCGGGCACATGGCCTAAAAATGAACCCGAAAAAGTGTGCTTTCGGCGTCACTGCTGGGAATTTCCTCAGTTTCTTGGTTCATCAGCGAGGGATCGAGGTAGATAAGAATAAAGGTACGGCCATTATGGTGGCCTCTCCACCAAGAACCAAGAAGGAGCTCCAGTCCTTCCTTGGTAAGGTCAACTTTTTACGGCGGTTCATATCCAACTTGGCGGGAAAAATCCGGCCGCTGACTCCTCTGCTCAAGATAAAAGACACGGAACGATTCATATGGGGGGCAGAGCATCAGGCGGCCCTCGACGACATCAAGAAATATTTATCTCAACCGCCGGTCCTTATGCCGCCAAAGCGAGGGAAACCTTTGAGACTTTATATTTCGGCTTCAGAGGGCTCCATTGGCTGTCTGTTGGCTCAGAACAACGAGTCTGAGCGGGAACAGGCGGTGCACTATCTAAGCCGCACCCTCAACGCAGCTGAACTGAAATATTCGCCGATCGAGAAGTTGTGCCTAGCGATTTATTTCACAGCCACCAAGTTGCGGCACTACATGCTCCCTTCGGTGGTCCAGATCATCTCCAAGACCGACCTTATCAAATACATGCTCACTCGGCCGATTATACGCGGCCGAATCGGGAAGTGGACGATGGCGTTGTCCGAATTTACCTTCCAGTATGTAGCTCAGAAGTCAGTCAAGGGCCAGGCATTGGCCGATTTCCTGGCTTATCATCCGGCCCAGAGGCAGGAAGAAGAGTTGGAAGTCGAGATTGGCATGGCCCGCATGGAAAAGAACTACTGGACCATGTTTTTCGACGGTTCCAGTACCGAGGCCAGGTCAGGGGCAGGAGTCGTGATCGAATCCCCTCAAGGGCAGAGATGGCAGTTCGCATTTCAACTCGACTTCAAATGCACCAATAATCAGGCCGAATACGAAGCACTCATCATCGGTCTCGAGATTTTGAAAGGAATGAAGGCTACCCGTGTTTTGGTCTACGGTGATTCTCAGCTAGTAATTAACCAACTAACCGGGGAATACCAATGCACGAGCGAGAATCTAGCCATGTATTATGTGACGGCCCTTAACACGGCCGATGAGTTTTCCAGGATCTCCTTTGTTCATGTATCGCGTGTCAAAAACCATGAGGCCAATGAGATGGCCCAGGTGGCGTCGGGCGTAAACATCCCGGACACCGACCACGATCGCGTGATAAGGATCGAGAAGCGTACTTTGCCGGCTCTGGCCGAACGCGGAGTGGCAACGCAAGCATCTTCGGCCGAGATTACCGACGAAGTCAACACGGCCGAAACTGACTGGCGCTACCCTATAGTGAAATACTTGCGTGACCCTTCCGGCAGCCATGAGAGGACTACGCGTTTCCGGGCTCGGTGTTATTTAATTTATCAAAACGAGCTGTATCGAAAGGGATCAGACGGCCTGTTGCTTTTATGTCCCAGCGCCGAAGACATCAAGGTTATTATGGCCGAGTCCCATGAGGGGATTTGCGGTGCTCATCAGTCTGGCGTCAAAATGAGATGGCTGGTTTGGAGGCACGGCTATTACTGGCCGACCATTTTAAAAGACTGCATAGAGTATGCGAGGGGGTGCATTAAGTGTCAAATCTACGGCCCCATACAAAGGGTACCGGCCGAAGCCCTTCACCCGGTTACCAAACCATGGCCGTTCAGAGGATGGGCCGTGGATATCATCGGCAAGATCCATCCGGCCGCGTCCAACCAACACGCATGGATTTTGGTGGCGACTGACTATTTTACTAAGTGGGTCGAGGCAGAGTCTTATCGGTCAATTTCTAGCACGCAGGTGGTTAAGTTCTTCGAGAACCACATCGTCCACAGATTCGGTATACCCAGTCTAACGGAATACACCGAAAGGATGGGAATCAAACTGGTTCACTCGACGCCATATTATCCCCAGTCTAACGGACAAGCCGAGGCGAGCAACAAGGTAATCAAGGGCATCCTTGAGAAAATGATCGAGGAAAAGCCTAGGGCATGGCACGACTTACTTCCCGAAGCCCTTTGGGCTTACCGAATCTCAAAACGATCGGCCACAGGCACGTCCCCTTACGCCTTAACCTACGGTCACGACGCCATCGTTCCCATGGAATTAAAGGTTCGGTCTCTTCGTGTGGCCGAACAACCTGAGCAAAAAGGGGAGAATTATGCACAGGCCATGGCTCAGGAGACAGAAGATTTGGAGCACTCCAGACGCGATGCCTATAACCTAATGCAGGCACAGAAGCAGATCTTGGCGAGGGCCTACAACAGAAAAGTCAAACTAAAGACTTTCGCCGAGGGCGACTTAGTATGGCGAGCGGTGCTCCCCATTGGGACGAAGGACCCTCGTTTCGGCAAGTTCTCGCCCAATTGGGAAGGGCCGTTCATTATTGAAAGGATCCTCGGCCGAGGTGCATTTCAGTTAAAAGACAGGGATGGAGAGCGGCATAACTTACCGATCAACGGTCAGTATCTGAAGAGATACACCCCGACCTTATGGGAGACGGCCGTGAAAGAATTATAAAGACTTACGAATGACAAGAGCGGGGTATGCAATACGACAAAGATGGACCAAAAATTCATACTTCATTTCAGTCATTTAGTTTTAAAAGGGGAGCACGTTTACAAGGAAACGGCCAGGTCATGGCCGAATACAAGCACACAAAAAAAAATCACATCCTTAATCTACGCGCAACGGATTCATGGTCTTCTTGCTGGTCAATCGGACATTCCTCCCCGAAGCCGTACCTCCGCCAGCTGTTGCATCACCAACCTGAAGCCAAGGCTTCATTGAGGCCACGACCGAAGGAGGGAAGGGCCGCTAGTCTGGCCACGGTGAGCGGCCATCACTCAGGACATGGAAAACGCAAGGGCCGTCGCTCCGGCCACAAGGAAGGGCCGTCACTCTGGACACGGGAATGGACTGCCACTCCGGTCGTGGTAAGCAGTCGCCATTCTGGCAGTGGCAGCGACCGTCGTTCAGACCGCGGTAGCGGTCATCACTCCGGCCATGGTAAGCGGTCGCCATTCTGGTTGTGGTAGGGGCCATCACCCCGGTCATGGTAAAGGCCATCATTCTGGCCATAGGTGTGACTTGGGTACTTAGCCGCATAAACTCGGCCACGTTGGGGTCATCATACCGGGTCCCCTCGTCTTCATCAAGCTGCCAAGTCATGAGACTCAGCAGGTCTGGCTCCCTGGTTTGGGGAGGCCTACAGTGAGAACCATTAGGGTAGGTTGAAATGAGGAAGACTAAAGCCCAGGGATCAGAGGAAGGCTCCAGAGTGTTTAAAGCAAGGAGAGAGGCCACTAAGTCATGGAAGGGTATCAAAACTTGGGCAATATGAGTTTTCGAAAAACGCGAGCTCGAGGATCTTGGGAGTGTGAAGAAAATACGAAGGAGTTTGGGTTTTTATACTCATGCTGGGATTCAAAATGAAGAGGGGTGATTCTCGTGAAACGAAACGGCTTGACAGCGCACTCAGAGCACGTAAGATTATGACAGAGACCTGGCGGCCGACGTTCCGATTAGTGAGGTAAAATAATGGCTTGTGCGAATTAAGAGCGCGATGGCGTGTCACTAACCCAGAGGTCGTCGTTCCACTTAACAAGGCGAAGCGACGCCTCGCATATGCCTGGGCAATAATGGCCTGCACGTCGTGCTTGAAGCATTAAATGCGCCGATTGGCCTGCGCATTTAATGCTCCAGTTGTCAATCACTTCAGAAGGAATGCTAGGGGTCCATCCCTTGGAATCCATTCGGCCCTTACCCATGCCAAGGCCGAAGAATCCAGGGATGTGGGGGCAATGTTTGTGCCTAATAAATCACAGCCATGAATTGGCCGAAGGCACCCCTTTCCTCGGCCCTCGCACTTGCTCGTAAAACTGAAACGCAGCGTTTTCGCCAAGGCGGTTGGCCTCCCTGAAAATAATAGAGGAAATGCCAAGGCACGATCATCTCGGCCTCGATTGCAAGCCGAGGCCGAGGCAGAGCAAAGTCACGGCCAGAAGTATTAAAGTCAAATCATCACATGATGATAAGGTCCCATGCTTCATTTAATGAGGTAGTGCCTCTGTTTATTGCAGTAAACCCACTGGCCATGAATAAGCATTTAATGCATGAGGGAAGGTGGGAAGTGACTGAAGTCAGGGTTTGGCGACAGAAAACAGAGTGATTAGACGTGGACATTCTCATAAGAATTCTTGCAACTTGAGAGATTGGGTGACTAGCTTTCAGAGCAATAAATGCGTCCCCACGGCCAATTGCGCGGGAACCACGATCAAGGGCGGCGGCCGGGATTCACCAGGATTCAGGGGGTCACACCACCATGCTTCACAATCCCAAATGTCGATTGGACTACCCACTTGCGCTAATCAGGCTCCACCATGCGGATTTTCAGCCTCGATCATTCCTCCAGGAACTCTTCCTATAAATACAAAGCTCAGGACTACATTTGAAGGGTTCAACACCAAACCCAAGACTCCCACGGAGCAACTTATATTTTCCTGTAATGCACTTTCATTATCTTTACTTGCTTTCCTAGGAGTAGTGTTAGTCTGTAAGGAAAAAACTCATTCATCAATATATCATACGACCCTTGATTTTCAAGGCGCCGGAGCACCATCCTTGTTATTCGCTCACTCACCCCATATATCATACGACCGCCGCTCATTGAGCAGCGCGCCGGAGCACTGCCCTAAACCCACCATCGACACCACCACTAAACGGCCTTGTAGCTCAGGCCGTGAACCTGACAGCCGAGATTAGTTCCTCTCTCGGCTACAATCGTTTGGTCAGAAGACAAGTTCAAACAGGCGCACCATTCAACCATTCAACCACCTCCATTCACACCAACAACCTCGACGCACGGTAGACCGTGCTGGCACGCCCGCGCACAACCGCACCGCACCCAAGAGCAGGAAGCCGCGTGTCCACGCACATCCCCTCGGCCCAGAACTCCAGGCCGTGAGATTTGCGCGGCTGGCAAAGACCCACTTTCATTAGTGCACTGTTAGAAGAACCACTCAGAAGTGAAATCATCGCACTCTTGCATGATTTTAGAGATTGTTTTGCTTGGCATTATCACGAGATGCCTGGATTGGACAGAAAGTTGGTAGAACACAAGCTGCCGATCAAAGATGGCTACTTTCCAGTTAAACAGGCCAGGAGAAGAATGTCCATGGAGACAGAACTAAAAGTTAAAGAAGAGATAGAAAGGTTGCTCAAGGCAGGATTCATCAGACCGGCAATTTACACTGATTGGCTAGCCAATATTGTGCCAGTTTTGAAAAGAAAAACAGGGGCAGTTAGGATCTATGTGGATTACAGGAATTTGAATGAAGCATCCCCTAAGGATGAATATCCTATGCCAATGGCAGATATGCTAGTAGATGGAGCTGCTCATAACCAAATACTGTCTTTCATGGATGGCAACGCAGGCTATAATCAGATCATGGTTGCAGAAGAAGATATCCACAAGACAGCCTTCATGTGTCCAGGACATATAGGTGCTTTTGAATACACTGTAATGCCTTTCGGCTTAAGAAATGCAGGAGCCACTTATCAAAGAGCAATGAATTATGTTTTCCATAACATGATAGGACATTCTCTAGAAGTATATATAGACAATGTGGTAATTAAGTCCCCAGAGAAGGGAAATCATGTATCAAATCTGAGAAGGGCATTCCTAAGAATGAGGCAACATAAATTAAAAATGAACCCCAAAAAATGTGTTTTTGGAGTTCAGGCAGGAAACTTCTTGGGATTTTTGGACCACCAGAGAGGCATAGAGATCGACAAAAATAAAGCAAAGTCCATCATAGATGCTCTACCACCTCGGAATAAGAAAGAACTGCAAAGTTTCCTAGGAAAAATTAATTTTCTAAGGAGATTCATATCCAATTCTGCAGGAAAAATCCAACCTTTTTCCCCCTTGCTAAGACTGAAGCAGGAACAGACTTTTAAATGGGAGGAACAGCACCAACAGGCTTTTGAAGAAATCAAGCATTACCTCTCAAATCCGCCAATTCTGTCCCCACCAAAGAGAGGCAGACCGCTCAAGCTCTATGTATCTGCATCAAAAGTGTCCATTGGGAGTCTGTTAGCTCAAGATAACAAGGAAGGAAAAGAACAGACAGTCTACTATCTGAGCAGAACTCTGACAGAAGTAGAAAGGAAATATTGAAAGGCTCTGCCTAGCCTTATACTTCACTGCTGTAAAACTCAGACACTACATGCTCTCATTCACCATCTACATCATTGCCAAGACAGACCTAATCAAGTACATGCTAACAAGGCCAATGCTGAGAGGCAGAATTGGAAAATGGACTCTGGCCTTGACAGAATTTGCTTTCAAATATATTCCTCAGAAAGCTGTCAAAGGACAAGCTGTAGCAGATTTCTTAGCCGATCATCCAGGGGGAGAAATTGAAAACATGGACTCATTGGATATAGCAAATGCAGATCTACTGACTAGAGCTCATACTTGCCTTAACAATCCCATCTATTCGATTCATCTCACATCTTGGAAGCTATACTTTGATGGATCAAAAACTAACATAGCTTCCGGAGCAGGGATTGTTCTAGAGGAACCATTGGGGATCAGACACTGTTATTCTTTCCAGTTAGATTTCCAATGCACCAACAACAGGGCTGAATATGAAGCTCTAATCATCGGCCTCGAAATGTTGGTAGAACTAGGAGTCCAGTCTGTGGAGATCCTAGGAGATTCTATGCTTGTGTTGAAACATATTGCTAGAGAATACAAGTGTTTAAATCCTTCCCTAGCTGTTTATTTGGTGGTAGCCAGGAATCTTCTGGCAGAATTCAGGGAAGCTACTTGGGAACATATTCCAAGAAAGGAAAACTTTGCAGCCAATGAACTGGCTCAGATAGCAACAGGGATACAAATGCCCGAGGACTGTGTGCAAAGGATTATCAAGGTAGGAAAGAAAAGTCTACCATCTGTTCTGACCAGAGGAATGGAGATAGATGTCAATTATGCCATAATCACTGAAGATGACTGGAGAACTCCCATCATAAATTACATGCAGTATCCAATCCTGCCTTCTGAGAAGAGAGTCAGAATCATGGCTTCAAACTACCTTATGTGGAATGAAGATTTGGTCCGAAAAAGCAAAGATGAGGTATTACTAAGATGCTTAGGAAAGAAAGAATATATGAAGGTCATGGGAGAAACCCATGAAGGGATTTGTGGAGCACATCAAGGTGGAAGAAAAATGTGTTGGTTAATTAGAAGGTATGGCTATTTCTGGCCAACCATGAGGAAAGATTGCATTGATTATTCCAAAGGATGTGAGACTTGTCAAAGACATGGCCCAATCCAGCAGGTTCCTTCAGTTCCCATGAATCCAGTAGTCAAGCCATGGCCATTCAGAGGATGGGCAATGGATCTCATTGGCAAAATTTATCTAGCCAGTAGTCAGCAGCATTGTTTTATCATTATGGCTACGGACTACTGGCTAGATAAATTTTGCCAAGCCAAGCCCGTTAAATCTACCACATCTCAAGAGATCATCACCTTCATAGAAGAGCAGATTATACAGAGGTTTGGCATTCCAGAATCAATCACAACGGACAGGGGATTCACTTTCATATATGGAGAAATGCTAGACATGACAGAAGCATTCAAATTTAAGCTACTTCAATCCACTCCCTATTATGCTCAAGCCAATGGACAGGCAGAGTCAAGTAACAAGGTAATCATCAACATTATCAAGAAAATGCTTGAGAAGAACCCAAAGCGGTGGCATGAGAACTTATCAGAAACTCTATGGGCATATAGGACTTCAAAACGAGAGGCAACTAGCATGACCCCATATGCTTTAACCTATGGTCATGATGCAATTCTGCCTATGGAAATAGCAGTCCAATCTCTCAGAATTGCCCATCAACACGAACTGATTGGAGAAGACTACTCTCTAGAGGGATTGGATGCAAGTAGGATTGATAACCTCAACAAACTCTTAGCAGGAAAATAAACTGTGTCAAGGGCCTACAACAAAAGAGTTAAAAACAAAAGTTTTGAAGAAGGAGAAATAGTCTGGAAAGCAGTTCTGCCCCTCGGAACACACATAGCTGGTTATGGAAAGTGGTCACCAACTTGGGAAGGGCCTTTCATAATTAACCAAATTCTCGGACTAGGGGCATACAGATTGCAGGATCGAGATGGAGAGGTTCATGCTGCACCAATCAATGGCAAGTGGTTAAAGAAATTTTATCCAACTATGTGGGATTCACAAGCTGTGCAAACAGATCCTGGGATAGAGGGGCAACAAATTGAAACTGTTGCTTAATTTTTTGTTTTGTCATTCAGTTTTTTGTTTTGTTGTAGTCTTCTAAATTTTCTTTTAGTTTGTCAAGGAAAACAAAATTCCACAAAATAAATAAACTTTTATTTAAATATAGTCACTTTTTGTGACTAAACTGTTTATTACAAGTCTAGATTTGAAAATTTTAAAATCCTAGTTTTTTTAGGGTCTCCTGCAAACTAGCTTTCTTGATAGAGAGTTCCTTTTGGAGCAGCATCCCTTGGTGGATTGAAGCCTCTGCAACTTCCAAAGCCGGACTGGAAGCTGAAACCATGCTCTGCCCAAGGAAGGTGGCCTTGGTTTTAGAACTCAGTCCAGCACCCAGCCTACGCTGCAACTCCCTGCATTCTGCCAACTGTTTTTGAAGCTCCTCAATTTGCTCCTCCAGTTTGTCTGCAGTAGCTTTGGCCTCTTTGTATCCCATGACCATCTGGTCCAGTTCTGCCTTCTATTTTGCGTAATCAGCCAAGTTAGCGTCATGAGTGGCCTTGTAGAGCTCAGAAGTTTTGAAAGTGGGCTTAAGATCCTCATAAAGGTCATAAAGATTGAGCACATCTCTGGCTAGACCAAGGCTTATTTCAAGTACAGGCTTAGGAGCCCTGTGCTGTTTGTACAATAGATCCAGGTCCTTCATCAGTTGGTCAACATCCTCTCTATTTTCATCCAGTTCCAACTCATTGGATTGCCAGATTTTCAACCTCTCCATTGCCTCATCCACCGCTTTGAGCTTACCCTTGTTAGGGGTGGAACTGAGTTTCTCTAGCCTTTCAAGTTGGGCATCTAAATCCATAGCTTCAAACTCTGCCAATTCTGGATCAGCAAAGGAAGCTGTGGTAGATGAACCCAGAAGGAATTGGATGGCATCTGCAGAAACGGGAAGAAAGGGAGCCATGACACAATAGTACTTACGGCTGCAATAAGAGGCTTCAAAGGACTGACCATTACTGTCAATGATTCGGCAGTCTTGGGCACTTCTACCTGAAAAGACTAAGAGTTGGAGAGATGAGGACGGGACATAATTGAAAAATGGACAGAAATTAATTACAAAGGAGGATTACCATAGTAGCATCCACCTCCATTTCAGGTGCCAAGGCTGCAACAGGAGGCTCAGCCTGCTCCACAGGCTCTGATACAAGTTTCTCTACTAGGGCTGCAACAGAAGTCTCAACCTGCTCCACAGGCTCCGATACAGGTTGCTCTACCAGGGCTGCAGTAGGAGTTTCTGCCTGTTCCTCAGGCTTTGATGCAGTTTGCTCTTCTAGAGCTGCAACAGGAGGTTCTACTTGCTCCACAGGTGCTGATGCAGATTGCTCGGCCGGCTCCTCATAAATTTGAACTGCAGTGGAATGTTCTGCCCCTGCATCCTCAAAAAGGGCCAACTCCGAGCTGGTCAGTTCTGCCCTTGAAGCGTCTTGTTGCTTCTGCGCCAAGGCAATACTTTATGCTATCACCTCAGTAGGGATCTCCTCCTAACAGGCAAACAAGAGTCAGAAGTTTAAAAAGGAAAAGCAGAGGCAAAATGATCATACAGCCAGAACAAAATCTCACCTCTTCTTCAAACTCTTTTCCTTTTCCTTTTGAAGGATCTTCTTTTTCTTTTTCTCCCTCTTGTTCTTTCTCCTGCTCAACAGCTTCGAAAGCTTCTTGTAGCTCATCATCAGTTCCAGAAGTCTCAGCTGGATTAACCGCAGATTCTCCCATATCCTCAGACTCAAGTCCACTCCTCTTTCTAAGTTTTTTTGACCTAGTAAGGGGGGGAGGAGGACTTTCAGCTGCACCGAACAAAAGAAGGTTAGAAGAACGGACAGAACAGAACAGATTCAAGAAAATAATCCTAAAAATGTCAGAGTCTTACCGGAAAATTCAGGCTGATCAGCACTGCCCTGAGCAGGAGCACTTTCTTTTCTTTTTCTTCTAATAGAGGAACTGGCCTCAACAGGTGGTTGTTCTGCCAGGCCTTCATCCTCTTCTCCGCCAGAAGGGGGCTCTAAATCTCCAGCAGCACTGACATAAGTGATTGCACAAGAAATAAACCTAGTCAGAAGTCAATCCAGCAGAAGAAAAATGGAAGGAACAGAATATTGGAAAGCTTACCAAACACTTCCCCAGCCTGGAGTGATTCTCCGCCTACGTTCTTTTTCACGAAAAGTCCTGTTACGGGCAGAATAAATGTTAAACATTTTAAACAGAGGCAGAATAGGTAAGGTATAGACAGAATCTAGAATGTACCTTCTGTGATTTGAGCATTAATATCTTGGATGTTCTGCACCATGAAGCTCTTAGCTTCTACTTCTGCATAAACGGTCCCGGAAGCCCAGCCATAAAAAAGAATCCTGAGTTCAGTAACCAAGGCAGGCAATCCATGAAACCTAGCTTTCCACCAAGCATCAAAATCAGGAGAACTGCAGGAATTCGGCTCCCAAGATGGATAGAGGGCGTCCACGCTATTATTGATTTTGTTCACTGAACACCTGGCGTCCTTATGCATTTCCAGATCATCTGAATTCCTCCAGGAAGTGGCCCGATTGTAGTTTTGTAGGATTTGAAAAGAATAACCTAAGGACAGCCGAGCTGCCTTGCACAGAAGTTAGGATAATAGAACGCTTGGGCACTTCTGCCAACATTAAAGGAAGGGCCAGATCTTGGTTTTCAGGCATAACTATATCTGGGAATAGTAACTCAGGAAAATACACCTGTAGCCAGATCTGGATCATCTAGAATGCGCCAGGAGCAGACAAGTTTAGAGGATTCTCCAGGGTGGCAGCATGCAAATTCTTAAAGAGGTGAGCCAGAACTGTAGGCCCAAGCCCGACATTAGTATGATTATGCAGTGCTTCTGCCAGATGCCTATATTCCAGCAGAACTACGGAAGAACGGTTTGGAAACACAAACCTGTTCAGCCAGTACAGAGGAACAGCATGTGCTGCTAATCCTTGTCTTTCTCCACACTGAACTTCCTCAAATAATTAGAAAACGAGCAATTCTGGTTAATGGTGGTGGGAGAGATAGTGAAGCGTTCGGCCAATTTCTCCTGATTCTTCGTTCGGTGATAATCACCAACGGCGTCAATAGGCCTTCCATGAGGCCGGAACCCAAAAATTTGAGCCATATCCAGCAGAGTTGGTGTCATCGGGCCCATTCGAAAGTCCAAAGTGTTGCTGGCAGAATTCCAGAAACACAGGGCGGCAGCAAGCAGATTCTCATCCCGATTGATGGAATGTTTGGATAGCAAGATTGCGTCATAAATCCCTGCCCTCCTCCAGTGAGCTCCGAATTTTGGAAGAAGCTTGTCAATCCAGTCTGCCCACTTTACAGGACTGTTTCTCACCTCACTTGAAAACACAGGGGAGCTACGGCATCTTTTTTCATCAGCTCTGCTAGCCCAGTCGGAACAGAACCAAACTAGCGAGGTCCCAGGACCAGAGTGTCCTCGAATAGGTGAAGAACATTCTCATCCAGCTTCTTATTAATAAAAGGGTGGAGCTTGCTTTTGACCTCCAGTGCATGTGCATCGACTCCAGTTCCAGTGATGTAATCAGGAGGAACTGAAGAAGAGGAACTTTGGGCACGAGTTTTTGGAGAAGACATTTTTCTGGGGTTTCAAACTGAAAGCAAAGAAAGGACTAAGGTTTGATCAAAGAAAAAGGGAAAAGGTTTCTGAAAAATCTGAAAAAACCAAGGTCTGAGGAGGCTGGGATTTTGAAATGAACAAGAACTGGAGTTTTCGAAATTCTTTTAAAAGAGCTCGTAATCATGGGAAGAAGAAGACAAGACGCCACCTGACAAGACGAGCTAGTAACTAGCTAGTAACTGACCAATTTCCCACAAGTCTAGTTCGTGGTAGGCAGACGTGGGCTAACGGAAGAAAACTGGCCCACACAAATTAAATGGCCAAAATCATTAAGTCTGGAACCGTTCAAAAAATGATTCAGACTTAGGGGGCATTGTTTGGGCCTAAATTTGATGCGCCCAATCCAAAATCAAAAAGCCCACCTCATTTGTTTGACAAGCCACCAACAAATGATTGGGCCAAGGAGAAATACACTCAACCAAAAATTAAAGGCCCAGAAACTATCAAATCACAAAGATGACTTGGTCCTCGAAGGAACCCAAATTGGGCTTGGCATGTTTTAGAAAAATAATAAAGATGAAGCAACAGATCCACGTGATCAACTGGCTTGGAAAAGTCAACAATTTCAATTGGAATTAATACAGGAATGAACAGGGGCAGGTATAAAGAAGTCTGAAAATCTCTATTTCTGAAGAACTCTGCTAGAAGATCAAAATCCGTTTCTGTTTATTTACAAGATATTCTTCTGCTCCAAAGAAGGCACCACTTTCAAGGGATACGCAGACCATGCTTTCTAAAAAAGGAGATAAGCAGGAAACAGGTAGTTGCTAAAATGGAAAATCACACTCATCATCACAGCTTAAAAGAGCAGTTAAACTGGAAAAAGGAGGTATGGCGCCCCATCAAAAACAGGGAAGTGACTGTCTCAGGAACAGATCATTAAGGGCTTAACTGCCAGAAATTGATAAAACCCCCTTTCTTTTGTTTTTAAAATAAAAGATCTTTTTGCGATTGTTTGCCGCCCATTATTAAAAGAATTAAAACCCCGCTCCCAAAACATTTCTTATAAATACAAGAGAGGGTGAACAGAGCAAAGGACATTCAATCAAACAACCAAAAAATCAACCAGAGACAAAAACTCAAAATGATCACTTGATTCCAAAGCCTTCAAACAGCTATCAGTCAAGACACTCAACTTCAGTCCAGACTTAGAGAAATAAATCATTCAAAACGAGATTTCTCTCGTTACAAATTTGGTTCAGCATAAGTCAGAGCAAGCAGAGTTCAGTTTTCTACAAATATGAAAGGGGCTTTCTTCATCACCGCTTATCTATCAGTGGTAAGTAGAGAATGCTTTCTAATTGTTATTCTTCAAATATCTAATGGCCATCATCAAGTTCTCCTATTCCAATTTGGGCACAAAGAACCATGAGCAATTGAAAGAAATGAAGGAGAAATAAAGAATGAGATGGGGGAGACAACAACCAAAGAGAAAGGAGAGATGACAACATCAGATGGAAAAGAAGATGTTACTTTCAAAGGAAATGATATAAAAACCAAAAGATGAGAGAGAAAGACAAGAAGTTACATTATCTTTTGGTTTCTTTATTGTAAGAGAATCTGAGTACATCATCCAAGTGAAGCAATAATAACAGAAAATGCATGATAGGTGCGCACCAAAATATCAAGAAGGCAACGTGAAGAGATGGGATTGTCTTGGTGAAGCGATAAGATGGGCAGCTGACAGTTTTTGGTTACCTTCAAACCTAAACCCTAAACCCTAATCTGACAGGACCCGCCCCGAATTCCTCGGAATCCTTGACGAACCCTGTGGTTTTTCTGACATCCACCCGATGCCGGGCCCACTTACTAACAACATCCTCTTCTCCAAAAACAAAGGAAAAGAGGGTCGAGACCCTCTACTGAAATTTCGGCAGAGTCTCCCCTAAAAAACAGACATTTCCCAAATTCAACATGTCAAAACACAGAAATAATAAAATTCCAACCGGTAGCACGCACAAAGTAAAAGCCCAGTTTACAGAACAGGCTAGAATCAATCATCGATCCAAACGAGTTTTAGACCCGTCATAACCAAAAACACATTTTAACCACAACCATTCAGTGAAACTGAATATATAAACAAGCATTTAATCTCACCTTGACTGGGTTTCAAGCCCACCGACATAATCAAAACTAAACTCAACGAAATTAATAGTTTAATTTGCGGCTGCACCTAGGTGAAACCACAGGCTACCTATGTACCCTTTGGTGAGGGATCAAGCCACACATAATTCTTCAATCAATAATCACGAACTAGATAATCTACAATTATTTTCAGTAATACCCATAAGTTAATTCTAGAATCATCTTTTCCCTTTACGTAAAATCACAATATCTCAGCTCATGAACACCAACCCATTTTTCTTTACTCACTCCGTTCTTAAGACTCATAACTCAACAACCCTTTCCCTATGACAATTCATATATGCTAAGCATAATTCTTTTAAACATTAATTTTTTTTCCCGATGTTTGTACCATATCTGATCCTCCACTCATCCATTGACACGCGGATTACTTAAACTCCCCAAGTGCCCAAGGCTCCGAACAATCAGCATCGGCTACCGATGGTATTGTCTCAAAGCAGCAAAAGGTCGCTACCGGCCCAGCACAGTCTACAATCGGTATTCCCTACCGATTCTGCAGAATCAACCTTGAAGCACCCGCCCGAAATATCTAAAGACTCGTGTCAACCTCGTAGGGCCCTCCCACGAGTCCCACATCGAAATTAAGTACTAAGAGCATACAAAATGCCCTCTATAAATAGGCCCCTTCACTACAATACAGGGGTAAGAATTTTCAGCTTGACTTTTATACTAATATCTTGTCAACAGCAAAAGCTCTTAGAAAACAAACTTACTTTGGCATCGGAGGGTCTTAGGCTGGTTCCACACCGGTTCCATAGACCTTACGAGTCTCGGCTTCCTTCCATTCAGGATCAGCACTTGTAAGTTGCACTCATCCCTATCTGTTCAGTTTTAGTGCCTACACCCGACATAGTATAATAATCCTTTTCCCTCTTCCTGTTACTTTACTACACGCCGGAGAGTCCAACGCCACGCGTAGTAAAGTCATATTAACCAAAGTGTCTGGATCCTTTATCACATGTCAGAAAAATCCAACGCCATGTGTGGTAAAGTAACAAGTATCCAAGTGAGCACACACGCCGAAAAATCCAACGCCACGTGTGGCTAAACCAAACCATGTCCTACACGAGCAGCCTGCTTTACCACACCCCGAAAAATTTAACGCCACATGTGGGTAAGGCAACTAGTATCCAAGGGAGCCCACACGCCAAAAAATCCAACGCCATGTGTGGGTATAGTAACCAGGAAAGGTACATATGATGGAGAGACTCACAACTCATATATATAATATAAAAATAATATACCCTCCCTTAATTCCATTTTTCCAAGTTCTGAATATTCCAATATACCCAAATATTTATTCATAGTATATAAAATAAATTCTCACAAGCATAAATTCCATAAAGACCCAAAATATTCAATCTCAATAATCAAAATAATCCAAAGTATATATAATTATGCCAACATTATTCAACCAGTCAATAACACATAAACACTACAGGGAAACCACATTCAATTGTAACAAGACCATTAACCAAATAATCATATCACGCATAATATAATGCTCACAAAATTTAATTAAATCAATCTTTGTAAAGGCCCCCAAGAAATCCCCTACCTTGACACCAAACCTTTTGCTAGAATTGTAAGACGACTCCCTAATTTCCACCGCATTCACACACAAGCTCTCTTCCTAGTATTTCCCTCCCTTTCTTTCTTATTGTTTGCATCTTTTCAAAATGATACAATTGTATTCCTATTTATATTAAAGGAATGTCGGCTTCACTTTCATTTCTATTGGATGAAGCAATGGGCTGCTGTTTAAGGGATAACAACATATTGTCCAAGCCAAAATCAAATATCTATCAAACTTTAAACTATTGCATGTTAGTGGAGGTGTCAATAGGATGAAAACAAACATGCCACCTCCATTTTACATGACGCCACAATTATGTAAAGAGCCACCCAACTTGCTTGCTCCTCACACTTAGTTTAAATACAATATCTTTCCAACAATATCAAGTAGACACCACATGCTTGACAGAAAAAGAGATATGCAAACTAGTGGAAAACTCCAACTACCATACAATGAATTAGACTAAAGATGAATATGCATGTCTCTAATGAATAAATATTTCCAACTTCTTTAAAAACAAAAGTAGACACCCACTTTATCTTTTACTTACCCAACCAAAATTGATCAATGCATGACAATCCATAAAACACTTTCATAATCAAACCCCATATCACCCAATCCATATATTTTAATAATAACCATAATAATAATAATAATCCTTGGAAAAACAATATCACATTCCGATAAAATCACAGTCAAAACATATATAAAACATCAATAAACCAAATAAGCCAAGTTTTAAATCAAATCTCATTTATGCATGCAATTCCATATTGGAAAAGTAATGCTTAATTAAAACAATGTCCACTCACTTCCTAATAATCCTAGTTGAGTCCCAAGACTAGCTTTCACAACCAATCAATCAAGCATCCCATAATCATATATTCCATAACTTCAAATATTTCATGAACTTCAAATAGCAATAGTATAATCTCATAATTCCAACATAGTCAAAATAACTCAAATAACAATCAAGACTCGTTTAAGGTCATTCTAGTACTTTCGAAGGGTCAAACTACTTCGGAAGACTCACGGTCAACAAAGGGGTCAAACTTCCCACATTGGTCAACCGGGCCCGCGGGGCCCACGACCTCCGATTTTTTATATGAAAGTTCCTACAAGTTCAACGAAGTCTACTAAACACATTATGTAAGTTTGGTCTCGATTGGATAGTCGGATCGCTCTCGATCGCATGATTGGACGGTCACCGATTTACGTAACATTAGAATCAATGATTCGGAGTATTCGGGACCCCGATTCTCGATCTGTGAGTTCCTACACAATCTTAGAGGAACAGAGAACAATATACTCGGAAATGGAGCCGATCCAACGGTCTGAACATATCGAACTTGGATATCGTCTAATAGGCGTAAAGCCGTTCGACTGTCATACGATAACCAAATTCGAATTCGAGTAGTGCGTGGGTGGCTTGAGAAAATTTCGGCGGCGGAAAATTCTCGAAACACCCTACAATACCCATACCAATACGTTTAGACTAACAAGGGGAACACTTTTTGTTCTTGGACCATGGCCAAAAACTAGCCGGAATGGAGCTGAAACCGTCGGCCAAAAATGGGTATTTTAAACGAACTATAAAACCACAAAATCGATCTACAATACCTACATAAATGGATAGATCACGAAGAGTAGATGAAGTTTCATACCTCACTCGACAAAAATGGCGGATGAAAACTTTGATAATACCTGAACTTCCACTTGTTCCAGTTTAATTTCCTTGAGTTTTTAGCTGGGAAATTGGGTGGGTTAGATAGAGGACATCGATACGAAACTTTTGCAACCAATTTCACTCGAGTCGGACACCAAATGACGACGAAATCGTTGTTGGAAAATTGCTGTTGCACGCGGAGGAGAGAAAGAGTGTCGGAGAGATCAGGAGGAGAGAAAAACTAGTCTGTTTTTAAAATCAAACTTCGAAATATTTACGGTTGTGCCACTGTACTTCCATTGACCACAACTTCTTCGTTAAAACTCTAATTTGGGTCCACTACGTGTCTACGAACTCGTGAGAGCGAGCTCTACGCAACATTGCCACTCATTCCCCAAAATACTTCTGGATTAAAAAGTGACCAAAGTACCCCTACTCCCAAGAGTAAAATTGTAATTTCACATAAGAATTAAATTGGATTAAATCAATTAAATTGGGCTAGGGATGTTACACTATCTTTGAGATTCTGCTCAAAATTCCAGCTCAAAATTCCCAGCCACTCACAGATCAACCTGATTATAGCTCTGCCAATTTCAACATTGGTATCGATTTCCAGCTAGCAGGCAGAAATCAAAGTCCAATATTCTAAAGTCTTTCCAGACTTGGCAGTTCCTTTCATTTGTAGTATTTCAAACAATTCTCCTTGAACTCGTTTGTTTTATTTTCAAACACTTGTATTTCGCTTTATTTACCAGTTTTATTTAGACATATTGTGAAGTCCTCACCCTTCTGAGGAAGAAAAAGAACTTACTTGAGAGATATTCCTCACCCAAATTTCACAATCGTTTGTTCAAATCAATAGCTTGGGGCGCAAGTGTTGGAAAATTGGTTTACCTAAAGGATGCTAACTTCGGAGGAAGCGACTAGTTATTGGGTAGGCGCGATCGGTCGTTTTGAAGCAGATTGGGGGACTCAGAAATCGCTAGAAAGCGACCGGTGGCCAGGTACTTGCGACCGGTCATTTTCAAGCCCAGAAGCTCGTTTTAGAATCTGTCTAAAAGCGACCGGTTGCCACTACCGTGCTGTGTTGATTTTCCTCGCGTTTTCAAACATCTTTTCCATGTGCTATGCTTTCTACCTAGTTGCAAGGACTTCCCAAGTCATTTCTGAGTTCTAGGAAGGTTGGCAAACACTTGGAAAGCTGGGATAGCACTTTATAGTTGTTTGTTGACTTGTTTCTAAGGCTTTGTACATAAGGTGGCTGAAGGTGTAGCCATTGGTGACTTCTTTTTGGTTCACCTAACTCAAAGTCTATGTTGGGTGGCTGAAGGGTGAATGTGTAGGAAGAAGAAGCTTCCTCCTAAGTCCAAAGGCTTGTCTATAAAAGGGAAGTAGATGCAAGGCAACAAGTGTGGCATAAACCATCAAGGGAAGAAGAGAGAGCAATTAGCTCAAGCTAGGAGCTAAGAGTTGGAGTCTTGTAAGTCTAGAAACTAAGGAGGGAAAAGTAAGAAAGTCCACAAGAGCATTAAGGGTTCGAGAAAGGGGTGAGAGAGAAAAAGAGAGCTTGGGAGAGATTAGTGTTCAAAGGGGTTTCCATTTGTAAACCAAAGTTGTAACCTATCTTTCATTAGTGAATTCTCTCAAGGGGATCACCAAGAGGATGTAGGCAAGTTGCTGAACCTCTATAAATTTTTGTGTTCTTTGTGTGCTTGCTTATTTTTCTTGTGAGTGTGTGAGTGTTTCTTTCATCGTTGTGGGTTGTGAGAGTCTGTTACATAGTCCATCAAGAACAAGATCCTAAAGGGAGTTAAGTTTTACACAACAGCAAGTTATTACATCTTACAAGTCTGTTAGGGGTTTTAACTGCTAACAGTGGCACACTCAAACATAAAAGAAAGTTGACTTATTAACTGCGAATAGTCGATAGGTCAATGGGGAACTTTATCCAGCCAGCATAGGTACAACAGAAAAACGGATAGTAGTATTTGAAATAGATGCCAGCATAATTTTTAAGGGTAACTTCAAATTTTTGCTGCTTCTATTGGTCTCCTCCCCTGCTGGTAGTGGTATTCGAAAAAGATGCCTGAATAATCTTTCACCTTTTTGTATAATCTCGGCGTTGACTCATTGATCAGGCTTTCAAATGGTTCAATCTCTTTATCTGATTTAGGGATGCAGAAGGCAGCCAAAGAGATCCTCTCTTTGTCTGGATTTATCACTACCCTGTGTATAGGGCTCTTGAATTTTCCATTGCTCAATATCTGTGTATCACAAGGAAATGAACAATCAAGCTTCTGTAAGCTAAACCAACTGTATTAGAGTGTTAAAAATATTTGATGACTTGGTTTTAGGCATAACAACGGTGAGATACAAAAGGGTATTTTTTTTATTGTTATTATTATTTTATTTTTATAGAAGCGATATTGGAGAGAGGGTTTTTCTCACACACACTACAAAGGTGCCACGGGATTTGAACATGAGACCACGGGTCTTCAAGTTAGGGCCATTTTCCACTATACAAGACCCCGTTGGCCAAAAGGGTACATTTTTAAGGTTTCAATTACTCACCAAATTTCAATTAAGCTTTACTCTTTAGGCATTGCTTTAAAAGTTAAAACCAATAATTGAACAGGTTGAGAAAGAACATTTTATTTACCTCTGCCTGATCACCAACATTAATGAGAAGCGCCTCAGGAACAATGGGAGATCTAAACCACTGATCGTCTTTAAGAAACTGAAGACCTTCCACTTGTTTGTCTTGCAAGAGAAGGGTGATTATTGTTCCATCCGCATGCGGTTTCACACCCAGGACGACATCAGGCCTTGAACACGGGGGATATAAGTTAAACCTCACATCCATTTTTCCGTGTTCTACATACAGGTCCCTAAAGCAATTATCGTCCAAATTCAATAACCTTGCCATGGCCTCCAGGACAGTTTTTGTTACCACTTGTAACTTCATCGTATAATGGTCTAAAGTTTCACTGCAGTAATAATATATGTTGAACTCTGAGGGATCATGATATGCTTATTGCTTCAATGTGAAGGAAGAAGATACATGTATAGCAAACACAAGTTACCTAAAAGATTTGGGATTTTGAGGCCAAAATTTGAACTTTCGGCGGTCTTCTGGATATACAGAAAGGTATAGCCGGTCAGTCCAATCAAGGGTTTGTTGTTCTGAAAAAACCATGTCGCTCCCATATCCTTCGGTATCGTTGACTTGCCTCAAGTAGTTCTGCTTCTCTTCCACTGGAAGTGCAAAAAATTGTTTTGCCATTTCGCGAACCTTGTCTAGGAATTCAAGAGTCATGCCATGGTTTATTACCTGGAACACCGAATTAAAGAATCCTCAAACATGTTTTACATTACATACAGGTGGATCAAATCAAACAAAAAGCAAGGAAATAAGTATAAACATCCTGGGATATGCTTACAAATCTAGACCTTTGTACCAAGTTTCCTGAACTAAAAATTGTTTACGTACAAGTTGTTTGAATTCAGACCTGAAAGCAACCCCATGTGGTAAGAGCTGATCGAAGTTTATCAAGTTGTTGTGCAGTGATTGAGGAAGGTGTGAGGAGGAGGCCAAGATCAATGACTGGAATATCCATCAACGCGGCAGAAGAAGCACTTGGGTTTCCAATGCCACCGTCTGTAACTTTATGGATGTATTTATCTGGCACTTGTTCCCCTTTGCCTTTGCCTTTGGCGAGCAGCTCTTGGACAGTTTTGGATCCTAACTCTTTCTTGGCAATAGTGGAAGACTCAGCCATTTCCATGTGGTTGGTTGGTTTCTTTCTAGCACCCCAAAAAAAAGAGAGCTTCTGTAAATTCAGCTGCAAAATGTTCGGTACTCACCTGCAAGGAAAGCTCATGATGGGAGCAAGTTGGACGCCTGCAATTTCAAGGTGAGATATTAAGGAAAGGCAAATGAGGAAAAGCCTAAAATACTCAACAAAGACACAACAGCCCCTATCTTCAGCAACAAAAGACCTTTGAGTCCTACGTACGATTGAAAAAAAAAATTCCGACATGTGTGAACCCAATATGAAGAGGTGTACGTACTTTTAACTTTATTTTAATGATTTGAAGTGCATGCTTCGTCTTTGTGTGTGCAGGTGAAGTGGTGTGTGATAGTGTGTTGTTTGTTTGTATTAGGGCTCGTCAATGGGCCGGGCCGGGCTAGCCCGGCCCAAATTTAATGGGCTTGGGTCGGGCCGGGCCGGGCTTTAAAGAGGAGAGAGAAAATAGCGGGCCGGGCCGAGCCGGGTTTTTTTAGAAAATTCAAAGTCCAAGCCCGACCCATAGGCCGGGCTTGAGAAAGCCCATCGGGGCGGGCCGGGCCAAAACGGGCCTACTTCAATCGAAAAAAATCATAAACTTAATCATAGTCCAAATTTGAGATTAAACTCACTTAATTCCAATATTTTCACATCAAACTAAATTCATAAAACACCTAATAAAGTCACACAACTTAATAAGATTTTCTACAAAAATAATAAAACCAATTATTATTTTTGAGGTTATTACATAATTAGACCGTAATACGTTTTAAGAAATAATTTTAAAAAATAATATGTATAAAATATTTTTTTTAAAGGATGGTATGAATAAATATGCAAATGTTTGGTGATGTGTTCAAGAAAAGCATGATTATATTTGGTGGTACGATTATGTTTCGTGATATGATTATATTTGGTGATATGATATGTTGTTCATCTTATTTATATATATAATTATTGTATTAATAATTGACACAAATTAAATTAATGTGCTAATCATCCAATTATAAACTAGGAATGAGTAAAGAAAAGTAAATGAAATGAAACAAATTATATATGTGATTTAAGTGATATAATCCTAATTCTAAACTCTTATTTATACATAATTATATATGTATGCGGGCCTAATGGGCCGGGCTTTTGTGGGCGGGCCGGGCCGGGGCTTTCTTGGGCCTAATCGGGCCGGGCCTATGGGTCGGGCCGGGCTTCAAACACTCAAGCCCAAGCCTAGCCCGGCCCAAGGCGGGCCGGGCCATCTCAAAGCCCATAACGGGCCGGGCCGGACTTTTTTTCGATGGGCCGGGCGGGCCCCCATCGGCCCATGAGCCCGCGGGCCAAATGATGAGGCCTAGTTTGTATGTGAAGTAGTGTGATGTGAATGTGAATGTCTTACAGTGTTGTGCAATGTAAATTTATAAGGCAATTAATTGGGGCAAGCACATGAAGGTGTATAATATCGGATCGGACTAAACCGAAAAAAATTGGGTTGATCAAAAATCAGGTTGAGTTGACCAAAAACCGAACCAGATCGATTTAGACCGATTTCAGTTTCAATTTAATATCTCTAAAAATCGAATCGGACTAAACCAGACCGGAATTGAATAAAAAATAAAAATATGAATATATTTTGGTGGCCCAACTACTAATCCCATGATTTTTCTTACTTCCCAAGCCCAACGGTCAACATCTAACTTTATCTAAGCCCAACAACTAAAGCCCATTAACCAACACCTAACCCCAAAACCACTTTTTCTTTCATTTCTCTCTCCCTTATCTTTACTTTTTCTTCCTTTGTACGCCACTTCTCTGTCTTTCTTCTTTCTCTTTATCTTTATTCTTCTTTTTCTTTCTCTCTTTTTCTTTTTCTTTCTCTTTCTTCTTTCTCTTTATGATTCCGATTTTTTTTTCTCTCTCTCTCTGTATTTTTTTGTGCGCTTCTCTCTACCCTCTTGTTATGAAGCCTCTTCATAAGCTAGTTTTGACGATCCAAGGACTAGATTCAAGCATAAGAATCTCATGCAAGACTATGAAGAGCTGCATAAATATGTCTTCTGTGGAGTTTTCATAATATGCCCAACTGTCAATATCTAACCTCACCCAAGCCCAACAACTAAAGCCCATTAACCAACACCTAACCCTAAAGCCACTTTTTCTTTCATTTCTCTCTCCCTTATCTTTACTTTTTCTTCCTTTGTTCGCCGCTTCTCTGTCTCTCTTCTTCACTCTTTCTTTCTCTCTTTTTTCTTCTTCTTTTTCTTTTTCTTTCTTCTTCCTCTTTATGATTCCGATTCTCTCTATCTCTCTCTCTCTCTCTGTATTTTATTGTGTGCTTCTCTCTACCCTCTTGCTATGAAGCCTTCTTCATAAGTTGGTTATGACGATCCAAGGACTAGATTGAAGTATCAAAGTCTCATGCAAGACTATGAAGAGCTGCATAAATCGGCTTTTTTTATAATCACAAATGGTCCCTTAGGTTTACAAAATTATCACAATTCATCCCTAACTTTTTATGTGACACTAATGGTCCTTAAGGTTACTCTTCACACATCAAAATGGTCCATGCCGTTAGCTTCCGTTAAATTTTATGTTAAATTGCTGACGTAGCACATGTGTAGAGCCCACACGTCCAACGGTATAGAGCCACGTGGTTTTAAATATAATATAATATTTTTTAAAAATATTTTTAAAATTTAAAATTCATGAAAAAATAAATTAAAAGCAACTTAAATGCCGAATTTCTTTCGTGGGTTTCATTAGATTCATGTTTGTTTATGATGTTTTTATTTAGATTCATATAAAAGGATAAATGAAATATTTTGGATCTTATTTATGTTTATGATTTCTTTTGGGTTTCTAATCTCCGTTTATTTCATTTCCTTTTGTCTATGTGACTTGCCGAAGAAAAATTGGAAAAAGGAATAATGAAATGGATCCTTTGATGTTTAGATGAAGGCTTAAAAATAAAAAACAAGAATTAAATTAAATGGGTTTTTATATATTTTAAGGCTAAAAAACCCAAAAAATAAAATAAAATTGTAATGGGCTCCGGTTTAAACCAAAACCGGTAAAATTGAACTGGAATTTGAGAGGTTTGGATTGGTTCGGCTCTCTCAATCATTTTTAATAAAAATCAGACCAAACTGGACCAAATGAACAGTACAGTTCTAATTCTAATTTTAGGTGAGAACCGAACCGAACCAGACCATGCTTGAATCTCTCTAAAGTGAGAAGTACATCATAGAAGAAAAAAATTATTAGTACTATCCCCTTGTCTCTTAATCAATAAAACTTCCTTTGTTTTTCATACTCTTTCTTACTCCTAATACGAAGTTCATACATTGACCACTTTTAATACACCCCTATTATTGTTGATACGTGGTTCATACATCGACCACTGTTAATACACCGCTAATACCTCGAGATTGCTAGCAATACCATCATCAGTTAAAAACTATTATAATTATGTTATTATCTTAATAAACTCACGATCATACTTTCTTAATGTAGAAATAATATTACACATCTTTTAATTAGCCAGTCAAAAAGTATTAATTTGAACACAATAAACATAATATAATTATTCTTAAGTTTTTGGATTATTTTCAGAAAAGTTCTCTAAAATATAATTAGGCAAAATTTAGACTAAAAATATTCAAAGATTTCCTAGCATAAAATAAATAAATAAAACCTCACAAATCTTATAGATAGCAAGGCAAATAAGTAGAATTTCAATCATTAGAGATAGTTGAGAAATTAAAAATAGATAAACTGTTAGTTTAATCACATATTTTATAATTAATAATAAATATATCAAGGACCAGCTGCACCCTGATCCTCTTTCTCCTTGCCGACAACCAACCACAAAGAAGCTAGGGGGGGAGGTGGCCACTGCCCCACCTGCCCTCCGCCTATCTTCCCCATTCCTCTCCTCATCTCCCCTTCTTTTTCTCCCATCTTTTCCCCTCTTTTCCTCCCCTTCCCCTCCCTAGATAGTTTAGATATGTTCGCATCTAAGTCTGTTTGTCTGTTTGTCTGTTTGTATTGTTTGGTTGTTTTCAAGTGTTCTAGGTGACTAGTGTTGTCTTTGTCTCGGCAGCGGCGACAATAGTGACGTTGGATTGTGTCTCTCCTCGAGAAAGTTGTAATACCTGGTGGCTGATTTTTGCCTCTTTTTCAACGACGGCGACTTTAGCGACGCTGGTGGTAATTGTTGGGATGTGTTGCTCTTCTCTACTCTGCGCCAACCGAAGAACTATGCTTGGTAATAGGAGGTTTTCTTTGTCAGGTTCTGAGTTGAAGTGGAGTGCTTCTCGTGGGTCCTTTTGTTGTTGTTTCTGTGTTCCTCCTCTGTATTCTCTCCTGGTTTTTGCTATGGTATGCCTTGCAGTGTGTGTGGGTGTCAAAGAACTATGATTTTACTCATAGAAGGCTTCTTTTGACAGTTGAGATGTTCTGCGGTTCTCTGCTGTGGGTTTACTATTTGGGGTTTCTACGGTCCTCTCATGTGGGTCCATTGTGTTGGTCTCTAGTTGCCACAGTCACCATTATTTGGTGACATTTGCTGGGGTGACTAACACCAAATGTCACCAAATAATGGTGACTGTTGCCACTTTTTTTGGTAGTGTGTAGTTCTCATCGGAGGTCTTTGTGTTAGTTTTCGTTTTTGATTTGTTCTTTTATTGTAATGGCCCAAAGTGACTTGAATTGGACTATCTTGTTAGTCCATGATATGTGTGGTACTGTTTCCTCCATTGGGGTTTGTCCCATGAGGTTGTCCTAGGAAGGTTTTAATGAGGCCACTATATTATGTCGCTCTTTGTACGTCTTTGGTTCTATCATGTCCCTATCAATAGTATTCCTATGATGAAAAATAATATCCTTATTCAACTTGTGATTGATTTAGCAGAAAAAGTAGAACAAATAGGATAAATTAATCAAGTAGTGCATAATACCTCTTCCACACTACCTAAAGGATGAATTAATAAATTAGAAAATTTAACTCTTTTTAGTACAAGCGATAGTCTAAACTAAAGGGGAGGGGGATTTCTCACAAACACACACAATACTAAGATGCCATGGGGGTTTGAACTTGAGACCTCTTGTTTGCAAGTCAAGTCCATTTTTCACTAGATTGTCTTTTTTAGGAAAAAAAAAAAACTGAACTTTAGGATCTAATAATCATACAAGAAAAAGTAAAATAAATCAATTAAAAAAATAGTAAATGGAAATTTTCAGGAGAAAAGGAAAAGAAATAATAAAATCTTAATACCCAATTTTTGCAATTTCCCCCATTTATGGCCAAAATACGTGATGTACGTAGGCCAAATATAGCATGAATTATTATGCGATCAGAAGTCTTGCACGCCAAGTAATCTTGCCCACCAAATAATGTTGGCCACCAAGAGATCATCCACTCTATAAAGAGGGTCAAAAGATCAACAAAGAGACACATCCACTATATAGTGGTGATAGTTGTGGTTCCGATCAAACCTTGATGTTCTGGCACCTTTTGTTGCTTTCTTTTGCTTTGTTTTTATTCTTGTACTAGGAAAATAATAAAGTTCTCATTTGTCTTGAGGCATAGAAAAGAACCAATCTAATCTTGTTCCCCTCTCAGAGCACAGTGGTTAGATTATAAGTCAGTTTATTCGAGGGGCACATTATTAATATATTCATCTTTCTATTAGGCTATCTCTAGCACTAATGGTGGCATGCTCGCACAATTCAATCTCTTGGCCTATATCCAAGGCTAAGGCAATTTAGGGGTTAACACTTGGCAATTATAGGATGCATTCCTAATTATGTTATGAATATTAGTGAATTTAGTCAATATATTTAAAAAGAATTTATATTCACCTTTCATATTATAATATTTTGTTAATTAAAAATCATTCCATCTAAAGTATGTTCATGCCAATTCTACCTAAATACTGGAAAAAGTCTTAATTAGTATATTCACTTATATATTTTTGAAGCAAGGTATGAGTCAAGTAGTCAAACAGCCAATATAATGACTAGATACCAAGTCTAGAACATGTAGTGGCGGAACTAGGGCCCACTCTAGCCCAGGGAAGTTTTGGGAAAAAAAATAAATAAAACTTATAAAGACTAATTTTAAATATTTCCCATTAGGTAGGTAATAACCTAACAAAGTTTTAAAAAGTCCAATTTTTTTATATATAAATTTTATTATAAGGTAGCTTCCCATTAAAATAAAAGAACGTGTCAGTTTGACATCCTTCTCTCAAACTTGTTAAAACATTTCTTCGCAACAAGATAAAAAATGAGTATCTAGTGAATTTTATGATTGTCTATATTGATCATTAGAATTTAAACTAATAACTTTAACTAGCCCACCCATTGAAAATTTTTTGGTTCCACTCTTTAGAACATGGAACTGTAAAAATGCCAACTTACAGGGCTATGGGAGCATAACTCAGAGGTTCCTTGACTGACATTTAGTTATTTTCATGAAAACCATCAAACTATTACTGAGTGCTCAAAGAAAGTATGATCATTAGTTTAGCAAGATATAACATAATTATATAGTTTTTCCATGTTTCGGACAATTGTAAAAGAGACGGCCATATACTACTACAACATAGCCAAATCACAACACAAAATAGACGACGGTACACCTTAAAAATGTAGTTGTGTTTCAAAAGATGACGGTTTTATAAAACGGTCATGGTATATCATCTTATACACTACTAAAATCGAGTTTTCTTGGTTGATTTTTAAAACACGATGCTTGTCAATAGCAAGCCTCGTCTTTTAGAACACGCTGAACAAAAGCGCACGACACTTGCCAATAGCAAGCGTCGTCTTTTAAAACATGCTAAACAAAAAGGGCCATTTAATTGAATTTGAGACCTAAAATTTTCAGATATTCCCGTATCTGTGAAAACCATCTCTCTCCCTACAAAATCATCAGAAAATCGATCATCCACAAAGCAATGTACAAGCTCGGAGTTGTGAGATTGAGCTCTTTGCAGATCCACAATATGGAGAGGGAGACACTAGATCTGAGAATCAAGAGTTGTTTGGATGCGGTGAAGATTTGGACCTTCACACTCTTCAAAGAATATCTCGATCTCAGGCGCTCAACTTGCTCATCAAACTCAGTGACTCGATCTAGCAAGACTCATGGAAATTGGTCTTTATATATATATATATCCATCTCTCTCTCTCTCTCTCTCTCTCTCTCTCTCTCTCTCTCTCTCTCTCTCTCTCTCTCTCTCTCTCTCTCTGTTTGTTCATGTATTGTGTTGATTTCGTGGGATTTAAGTGAGTTTCACATTTGGCTTGTGATAAATATGCACAGCCATCCCACCAGGCCTCCGTAATCAAGAAGAAGCTGATGAAGAAGATGAGGCAGAAGAAGCTCATCCCTCACTGGTTCCATTTGAGGACCGACAACATGTAACATCTCGACCCAATTTTAATTATTCGTTTAAAATTTTGACCTCGGGGGTAGGGTTATTTTGGTCACTTTTTAATCCAAAAGGATTTTAGGGAATTGAATGGCACCATGACATAGATCGAGTCGATATGAGTTTGTAGACATGTAGTTGGCTCAAATCAGAGTTGTAACGAAGAAGTTACAATCTACGGAAGTGCAATGGCACAACCATAAATATTTCAAAGTCCAGTTTTAAAAATCTGATTTTTCTCTCTCTCTCTCTCTCTCTCTCACGACTTCTTCTCTCTCGCGTAATAGACCCCCTCCCCCCCCCCCCCCCCCCCCAAACTGTTCAGCCGGCCACATTTTGGGCCACCGCCACCACCTCCAGGCCACTTCCCTCCCTCCATCCAGCCCATCCCCAGCTGCAGCAGCCGCCGCTACCGCCATCAAAGTCACAAAAACTGACCAATTTTTACCCAAAACTTCCGACATTCATCCCGACGATTCAGGCCACCATTTTTGTCAATCTAGGTATGCTTTCTCATCCTTTCAACATGCTCTAATTGATGGTTGGGTTGATTAGGATCAATTTTTGAGTTTTGAAACTCGATTCACGACTTTAAGTTTGGTCGGTTTTCGGCTCGAGTTTCCAACAAGTTTTGGTCACTTTTTGGCCATGGTCCAAGAACAAAAGTTGATCCACTCGTTGTCCTGATCACGTAGGTATATGTATTGTCGGGTGTTTCGAGAATTTTCCGGTCTCCGGAATTTCTCAAGACACCTATGCACTGCCAGCACGTGTGGCGGCGCGTGGGCCACGTATGGGTGGCCCATTTCATCCTAAAATGGTCCCCATGTCGTCTCGAGCACGACGGTATGCTCGGATTTGAATTTGGTTATAGTTTGACGATCGATCGGATTTACGCATATTAGGCGTTATTCGGGTTCAATATGTTCGGACCATTGGATCGACTCCGTTTCCAAATATGTTGATCTAGGAACCTCTAGGATCGTGTAGGAATTTGCGAATCGTGAATCAGAGTCCTAGATGCTTTGGTTCAATGACTTAAAGTTTGAGTAAAACGGTGACCGTTCAATCTTGCGATCGCAAGCGATCCGACCGTTCGATTCAGACCAAACTTGTAGGACATGTATAGTAAATCTTGTCAAACCCATAGAAACTTTCAATTCAGAAATTGGAGATCGTGGGCCCAACGAGCCTGATTGACCAAATTTGGAAAATTTGACCACTCGGTTGACCGAACGTCTCCTGAGGCTATCCCACCATTCGAAACACATAGTTGGACCTTAAGAACATCTCGTTCGTCGTACACACTTTGAATCCCAGTAAACTAGGATTTTATTTTAAAGTCTCGTTCGAAGCATTTGATTTTAATCTAGCCCTCGTATTCTTAAATGGGTACTCCGGCCCAGCATACCCAGCATGCGTGACCCTCTCGGGGTCAAGCAACATTTGATTATCTGTAAGTGGACTTTGTTTTTAAACTATAATCATTATTTTAAAGATGGAAAGCTATGCATAATGATTTATTTGATTATTGAGTTTATCGTATAGTGAATTGTTGAAATATAATATTTTTATGAAAGTATTTGAAATATATTCGGATATTTGTAGATATTGATTATCTTGAATTGATTTATGCTATTTTTGGAGAGTACTATCATATTTGGTTATGTGTGAGGTACATGGGTTTGTTGGGAATGAGATTATGGAATGAGAATGGGTTGTGGTTTATGTCAATTTAGAGTGCTATTAGCACTACCCTGTATACCTCCTCATAAATGGAATATTGGAATTGGATACTTGAATCTTGACCCTTGGGCCTTGGACTCTTGGGCTTTGTACCTTAGGCCTTGAGCCTTCTTCCCTTTCTCTTTGGGTCTAACCCTTGTATAAATGTAGACAAACATTATCATAATGAGAACATCCTTCTCCGTGGACGTAGCCCATCATTCGGGTGAACCACGTATACCTTGTCTTCTGCATGCTTACTTATTTTATTTACGTTGAATGTTACTGACTGCCGAACGCAATAACCTGCCGAAGGCACATACACATGCTGAAGGCCCACGTTTTCACACATCATCCACCATTCCACATCTATCTAAATTGATCCTCCCAAAAAAAGCGTCAACATTAGTCCTATCTCTTATATATACTTGATAGACATACCAAAGTTGTCAATATTGTACATTGGTCACCAACTCTTGGTAGGCTCTTCTTGTTCACGAACTCTTGTTTGACACTTACCCTTTTGGATTAATGGTCTTGTAATATGAAATTTTGCTATAAAAATTGGTTCTTGGACGCCTTATAATACTTCTGACGATTGAATTGGTTTATTAATTTGAGTAGAAGGTTGTTTTGTCCATTGTTTAGATGAAATCCATCAGCAATATTCTATTTTGTATATGCCAGTTGCATTTAAAGCTCACTTAAAAACTCTCTTACTACTCAGACCATCTTCCAATTCTTATTCAGGTAGATCAACAGGTTTCGATATTTGAAGGGGTCTATGGATTTTGGCCTTTCCTTTCATTGGTTTTCGAGTCCACTCACTGTTCATGCCTATTTTGATGCAAATTGGGTAGGATGTCCTGATACGCAACGCTCCACTACGGGTTTTTGTGTGTTTCTTGGCTCCAATCTCATATCTTGGAGTGCTAAGAAACAACAAGCAATTTCTCACTCCTTTGCTGAGGCTGAGTATCGCTCTCTTGCTCATGCTTGTGCTAACACTATATGGGTCTCTTACCTTCTGAATGAACTACAATTTGCACCATCTCGCCCTGTCACCTTATTGTGTGACAATCTCAGCACTACCTACATTGTGTCTAATCCGGTTTTTCATGCTCTCACTAAACACATGGAGCTTGATTATCACTATATATGACAGTACCTACTTGCTAATGCTTTCACTGAGGGCCTTTCTACACATCGGTTCCAACTTCTCCAACCAAATCTCGTCTCTCTTGGATCGTCGGATTTGTAGGGAGTGTTAAATCACGTATTTTATCTTCTCAGTCATCTACTTAATTTCCTCTTGTCTTTAATTTTTCAGCCGTTTGTTAGCTGTACAATAGACCTTTGTCAAATTTTTGTATTATATATCTCTTCTCAATGAGAATAATATATCATGTAACATCCCGACCCAAAATATAACCTTCCGTTAAATTATTTAATTTAATTAAATATGAATTTCCAATTTTACCCTCAACGGTAGGGGTAAAATGGTCACTCTTTGTTTCGTACCAAGATGAGTCCGTAGACGCGTAGTGGGTTCGAATCGGACTTGTAACGAGAAAGATACGAGATAAAAACCCCCAGCCACCGGAAAATGCAGAAACGAAGCTGTTTTTTGACAGAAATTGGTGTCGTTCGATCTCCACCGTCCGGCCACCGATTCCGACGAGTGAGGTAGGGTTTTTCATCTACTCTTCATGCTCTAGCTGCCTATTGGGTAGGATTTGGCTGATTTCTAGATTTAGTAACTCGATTTCGAACCCTAAGTTTGGCCGGTTTTCAAATTGAAATTCCGGCCACTTCCGTCGACTTTTTGGGGTAGGTCCAAGAACAAAAGTGGCTCCAAATAGTGTCTTTTATCTAGGGTAGAAACCTTGGCCTTTGATCTTGAAGTTTTCCGACCACCAGATTTTGATCAAGCCACCACGCGCTGCCAGCGCGTGGGGCAGCGCGTGGGCCGTAGGGTGAGGTCACATTTTATCCTAAAATGATCCTTGTGTTATTACGAGTGCGTACGTGTGCTCAGATCTCAATTCGGACAACGTTTGAACCTCGAACGGATTTTGCATATTGTGCAATTTCCAAGTTTGTTATGTTCGTATTCTGAAATAGGTAATCCGACTCTGCATACACAGCAGGCGGGACCCTCTTAGGGTCAAGCAGCGTGGGACTACTTGTGAGTAAACTTTGTTTTCAAATAAATAGCATGATATCATGATAGAATTTCTATGCATAAGAATTTAAAAGGTTTATTGAAATTCACCTTATACTTTACGGTTGAAACTATTATTTTTGGTAAAGTATGTGTGATATATCTAGGTTTTGACATATTTAAGTATCTTGAGCGTATATAAATGATATTTGAGAAATGGCTATCTATCTTGTGGTTTATGTGTGGGGAGTACTGGGATGTTGTATTGAGATGTGGAAAGTGGTGAGCTTTAGAATGTCGATTTAAAGTGCTATAAGCACTACCCTGTGTACCTCCCATGGATTGGAACTTGATTATGGAAATGTGAGATACTTGGAAATGTCGAAACCTGGGGCATACCTTAACGGGGTGTCACTGTAGACCCTTAATTGGGTAGTCTGGGCACGTAAGGCTGTTTACAAGAGTACGGGTCTTGATTCTTCGTCCGTACGTGCTGGCTGAGAGTTAGTCCCCTAGTTGGACGGCTCGTCCCTAGCCACATGGTCGTTTGAGGACTGTTACATGTGGACTAGTCAACAATCCCCAGTTGGATTGTTTCCCCGGTACAACTAGGTGTGTGATAAATATATATATATATATATATTATATCTCTAATATTATATACATAGATTCATATCTATACCTATATAGCTACTCATTTGTTCTTGTTTCTGAGTGAGGATACTTCCTCGCTCGTCATGCCAATGGGCATGTGTTTCGAGAGTTTGGTTTGGGTTTTATGAGGAAAGTTTCGGATGGGCTGATTTGTAAGTTTCACACTAGATTTCAGATTTAGCTCTGGTTTTGAGCAAACTATATATATATGGCTATGACAGTTTTGAATGCATTGGTTTTATGCATGGTTTTCTCGATGGGGCTGTATTACTTTGGTTTACATGGAACTAAACTTTGTTTTGTCCACTCACAATTTTCTGTTTTGCGCCCCTCAGCCAGTAGTTGACTGGATTGAGCAGCAGAGCTGTGTCGTGTGCTCCTGAATCGTGAGCTTCAGTACTCTGAGCCTTCGTAGAGCTTCTGTACTCTGTAAATTCGTTGAACTTCCTTTTCTACTTGTTTGTTGAATTTTGTTAGATATGCTCTGTTATTGCCCTGTTAGGGTTTAAATTGTGAGGCCGGAGGCCATGGTTTGTAAACACTATGCTTTGTGGAATGTATGCTGGCAGTTGGGCTTTTTAATTGTGTTTTTAACATGTTGAAATTTTGGGATAGGTTCATTTTACAGGGGAGACTCTACCAAAATTTTGGTAGAAAGTCTCGGTTCTTTGTAAGTAGGCCCGGCATCAGTAGGATGTCGGAAATTTAGACAGGGTCCGTCCCGGTTTCCGAGGAAATCCGGGGCGGGTCCTGTCATATCAAGAAATTCCAAACCTTTCAAGTAGGTAGGAGCAAGTCAGAAAGATTGAGAAATCGAATCATCTAATTGAAGGTGCAAGAGATCCATATTTTCATCACTCTCATATTTTCATGTAGTGATATTTATTAATTTTTTTTAAAGTTGAAAGAGATTTCGAATCATCTGACTTTTTGTTGTTGTTGAGAAAAGATGATATTTCATTAAACCGAAAGGAACATTACATGGTAAGAACTAGAATGTTAATGGCGGTCACGTTAACTTTCCAGAGAAAACAAAACCCCGGGGTAGGAAAGAGCACCACCCATGTTATTAACTAAACAAAAGAGTCAAACAATTTATACGAAACAAACAAACCTAAAACCCAATCACAAAACCCTTAAAACAACATCCCATCACTACGAAGCAGATTATCAGTCTCTACTTATACAAATCATCTGACTTAAAAAACATAATGTTATTGGGGCTGTTAAAATAAGTTATTTTCTTGATTTCAAAACCATTCATTGGAGCCAGATTTGATCACTATCTATCTCTACTTGCTAAGAAGAAGAAACAGAACCACAGATGTGCCAAGCACTTGGAAGCAGATTATCAGTCTCTACATCCAAACTTAATAATAGTCAAATTAACAGCCTTCAAGTTGATCAAAACTCTACTAATTATCGAGTACTTTCGGTTCAGTTTTCTGGAACTGCTTTCATGATTCTGAGAGGAAAGTTCAACTTAGTTTCACTAAGAAATTTAATAAGTATTTAATATGTTTTTGAGCCTAACACACACAATGACCAAATTGTGTTTTACCCTCAAATTAATATATTACAAAGTAAGTTTAAATTTTTGATGCTTCAATTGGTCTCCTTCCTTGCTGGTAGTATTCGAAATATATGCTTTCATAATTTTTCATCTTCTTGTACAATCTTGGCGTTGACTCATTGACCAGGCTTTCAAGGGGTTCAATCTCTTTATCTGATTCAGGCATGCAGAAGGCAGCCAAAGAGATCCTCTCCGTGTCTGGATTTATCACTACCCTGTGTACAGGGCTCTTCAATATTCCATTGCTCAATATCTGTGTATCACAAGGAAACCAACAATCAAGCTTCTGTAAGCCAAAGCAACTGTATTAAATCGTTAAAATTCGCTCAAAGGGTCTCATTCAAAAAATTAAAAGGCATATTTGATGAGTTGTTTTAGCCATAACAACAATGAGATACAAAAGGGTACATTTTTATACAAGCGATTGGAGAGAGGGGTTTTCTCACACACACTACAAAGTTGTTATGGGGTTCGAACCTGAGACCACTGGTCTGCAAGTCAATGCCCTTTTCCATTGGGCTAGACCCCATCAGCCGAAAGGGTACATTTTTAAGCTTTCAATTACTCACCAAATTTCAATTAGTCATTGCTTTAAAAGTGAATTAAAACCAATAATTGAACAGGTTGAGATATAACATTTGATTTACCTCTGCCTGATCACCGACATTAATGAGAAGCGCCTCAGGAATAATGGGAGCTCTAAACCACTGATCGTCTTTAAGAAACTGAAGACCTTCGACTTGTTTGTCTTGCAAGAGAAGGGTGATTAATGATGAATCCGAATGTGGTTTGACACCTAGGACAACATCAGGCCTTGAACAAGGAGGATAAAAGTTAAACCTCAAATCCATTTTCCCTTGTTCTCCATACAGGTCCCAAAAGCAATTAACATCCAAATTCAATGACCTTGCCATGGCCTCCAGGACAGTTTTTTGTTACCACTTGTAACTTCGTCGTATATTGGTCTAAAGTTTCACTGCAGTAATAATATATGTTGAACTCTGAGAGATCATGATATGATTATTGTTTCAGTGTGAAGGAAGAAGATGTATGACGAACACAAGTTACCTAAAAGATTTGGGATTTTGAGGCCAAAATTTGAGCTCTCGGTGCTCTTCTGGATATACAGAAAGGTATAGCCGGTCAGACCAATCAAGTCTTTGTTGTTCAGAAAAAACCGTGTCGTTCCCATATCCTTGAATATCGTTGACTTGTACATGTCTCAAGTATTTCTGCTTCTCTTCCACTGGAAGTGCAAAAAATTGTATTGTCATTTCGCGGACCTTGTCTAGGAATTCAGGTGTCATGCCATGATTTATTACCTGGAACACAGAGTTAAGGCAGGAGCATCAAACATGTTTTACAAATACATGGATGGGAAAATTCTTCAATAAGTATTTAATGTTAAACATTAGTTACACATTTCTAATCTCGACCGTTCGATTGTATGTATGTTGCTTATTAAATCTACCAACACATTTAATTAATGTAATCCAACGGCCGAGATTAGAAATATGTTACCAAATCCTTAACTTAAATACTGGAGAATCTAGCCAGATGGATGATTCAAAAGTTTGCTAATTCATTACAAACTTGTACCAAGTTTTCTCAAGTAATCACAATTAAATTGGGTATTTGAATTCAGACCTGAAAGCAACCCCATGTAGTAAGAGCTGATTGAAAATTGTCAAGTTGTTGTTGGGTGATTGAGGAAGGTGTGAGGAGGAGACCAAGATCAATTACTGGAATATCCTTCAACTGGACAGAAGAAGCATATGGGGATCCAACTTTACTTTATGGATATATTTCTCAGGCACTTGTTCCCCTTCGGCGAGCAGGAGCAGCTCTTGGACAGTTTTGGATCCTAAGTCTATCTTGGGGCTTGGCAATAGTGGAAGAAGATTCAGCCATGTCTGTCTATGTGGTTGCTTGGTTGGTTGGTTTCTTTCTAGCCTCACCCCCCGAAAAAAAGAGCTTCTGTAATTTCAGCTGCAAATGAAAATGATCTCTCTTCTGTTGGGTGCTCAACTGCACGGAAAGATATTAAGAAAAATATCACCTTTGGACGTTTCTGCAATTTCAAGGTGAGATATTAAGAAAAATAAATAGTCTCTATCTATCCTTTTCTTTTTTAATCAAGAGAAAAATTTCATTAACCTTACAATAAAAGCACAAACAGCCAGTAAGCTAAAAGCGGAGCCTCCTTAAAACCTTGCCATAAAAAACCCCAAAAACAGGAAAACCCTTTATCTATCCTATTGAAATATAGGAAGCTTGCTTGTGGTAAATATTTTAGCTTACCTAATATTCAATGTATGCACCTCCGCTATAATTATGCAGGTGAAGAAAAGTAGCTCATGTTTCACTATTAATTAGAATAAGTATTGGAAAAACAAAAACAAAAACAAAACAACAAAAGAAGATGAAAGGACATAAAATTGGATTCTTGTAAGGCCACCTCCAATGCTTAAGGGGCTAAACCCACATTTCCACTCTTCAAAATACAACTATTCATGTATTGCACGGACTCAAATAGTTTTTTCCCTCAATCGTCTAGACTCAAATTTTGAGTCCGTAGCCTTATTCAATTATTTTTAAATAGTTTAACTTTATTTTTTTTGTGGTTTAGTTTCTTGACTTGGTGCCAATCTTCTCGTCTTCTTTCAATTATTTCTGACTTAGTGCCCATCTCCTCTATCTCCTCAGCTTTTCCTTTCTTGAATTCTCTGCCTTTCATCTATCTTCTTATCTCTCTTCCTTGAATTATTATCTGACATGGTTCACATCCCCTTTTGTCTTGTTGCCATTATTTTCTGAATAGTTGTCTTTTTGCCATTATTTTCTGAAAGAAAATCCTCCTTTACCCAACACCACATCAAAGTGAGAAATGAAAAAAAAAAAAATTGGTGGGTTATTTAATAAATGGATGGGTATTTATAGAATTTGAGATGTGTTTTGGGGTTACATCTTATTTAAAATATCTAATTAATTTTTTTAACGATTGGATTTGATATTTGAACATTGAATCTACTTTATTTCCGTTGAAATTGTTAAGAATTAATCATGGCCTTCTATCATACAGCCGTTGAGAACAATTAGAAAAAGGAAAACAAAAGAAAGTTTGAATTGTGGCAAGACTATCTATCTCAATTTGCTCAAAAAGAATAAACAGAACCACAGATGTGCCAAGCACTTGGAAGCAGAGTATCAGTCTCCACATCCAAACTTAATAGTCAAATTAACAGCCTTCAAGTTGATCAAAAACTCTACTAATTATCGAGTATTTTCGGTTCAGTTTTCTGGAACTTCTTTCATGATTCTGAGAGGAAAGTTCAACTTAGTTTCACTAAGAAATTTAATAAGTATTTAATGTGCGCAGATCAGGTGTCATGGAATGGTTTTTGTGTTGTAGTGTATGTTTTTGAGCCTAACACACACAAATTGTGTTTTACCCTCAAATTAATATATTACAGAGTAAGTTTAAATTTTGAATGCTTCAATTGGTCTCATTTCTTGCTGGTTGTATTCGAAATATATACTATCATAATTTTTCACCTTCTTGTACAATCTGGCGTTGACTCATTGACCAGGCTTTCAAGGGGTTCAATCTCTTTATCTGATTCAGGCATGCAGAAGGCAGCCAAAGAGATCCTCTCCGTGTCTGGATTTATCACTACCCTGTATACAGGGCTCTTCAATATTCCATTGCTCAATATCTGTGTATCACAAGGAAACCAACAATCAAGCTTCTGTAAACCAAACCAACTGTATTAGATTGTTAAAAGTCGCTCAAAGGGTCTCATTCAAAAAATTGAAAGGTATTTGATGAGTTGTTTTAGCCATAACAACAATGAGATACAAAAGGGTACATTTTTATACGAGCGATTGGGGAGGGGAGTTTTCTCACACACACTACAAAGTTGTTATGGGATTCGAACCTGAGACCACTGGTCTGTAAGTCAAAGTCCTTTTCCACTGGGCTAGATCCCGTCAGCCGAAAGGGTACATTTTAAGCTTTTAATTACTCACCAAATTTCAATTAGGCATTGCTTTAAAAGTGAATTAAAACCAATAATTGAACAGGTTGGGAGAGAACATTTGATTTACTCTGCCTGATCACCGACATTAATGAGAAGCGCCTCAGGAATAATGGGAGCTCTAAACCACTGATCGTCTTTAAGAAACTGAAGACCTTCGACTTGTTTGTCTTGCAAGAGAAGGGTGATTAATGTTGCATCTGCAATATGAGAAACGCTCGGTAAGACCTATGGCACCGGTGTAGTACCGGGCAAAGACTCTCCGATTCCTAAGTAAGTATGGATTTAGTAAATAATCTGGGCAGGGCGATAACTTAGTATGCTGAATGATTCAATTACCTCCATTTTGGGACATGTGCCCTTTTATAAGCTTTGGGAGGTGTGCATGTTGTGTAGATTTTTCATGTGGGGACTGTGGACATTAACTGTGGAAGCTCAACGTGTCTAGAGAATGTTTGTTGTCGCCCTTACCGATCATCTCTATAGTCAACGTGTCGCTTTCCTATTGGTCCTCTAATTGTCGTGTAAACAAGAGTTCGTCGAAAAACGATATGGCCAATGGAGAAGCGCCACGCGGAGAGCACATAAACAAGGGTCTGCTCGTTGCGGTTGTGGCATCAGCCGATTTGGACGTTCTTGGTCGAGAAATCGTATAGCGACAAAACGTATTCGACTCAGCTTAGTTCGACTTTGGCTTTGGGTTGAAAGCCGTCAGCTTTTTCTGCCTCGTGCTCATTGCTTGAGAGTTAGGAAGGAAGTTAGGAGTTAGGACAATCCTTTTTTATCCATTGAATTTTTAAATTTCGTTATAATTATTAAATTAATGAACGAGGGAGATAATTTTTATTTATTTATTTTATTATAAAGTCAGTTGGAGTATTTGTGCATCTGATGTGGATGTTGATATTTCTCCAAATTTGCATGAACTCAAAAGTGTCCATTTTCGTTTTTTAATGCCAATCTTTTCAGCTTGATAAGGAGGGTTGACCACTATAAATTGTGATGTTTTTCTTTGACACTCGACTCTTTTTTTTTATTTTTCATATTTGTTAGGTAGAAACTACTTGTGCTTAGATGGGTTCATTAGTTTAATTATGTATTAGAATATTACATGGTGTAGGTTGACTCTACATTATGGTCTGCTATTTTCTGCAACGAGCACGTGACATAGTCTGTCGCATGCCCCGACGTGGCAGCCACTCAAATCCGGGTTGGGATGATGAGCAATCTAGTGTTGGCATGAGTCAATGTTCCTATTATGAATAGAATTTATATTTTATTGTAATTATCTAGTTTGAGTAGAATTAGGAATTTTGTACATATTTCTTATTTGTACCCACTAGTATGTAGTATATATATTCCTTCTTGAGAGAAGAATAAACATATCAGTTTAAACCCTAATTATTTTTGAGTGGTATCAGAGCGGGTTCCGATCCGTCTCTACAACATCAAAACCCTAATCCTAAAAATACCTATTTCCGCTGCACTTAGCCTATACACCTAATCTTTTGTTGCCGCCGCCATTTACCACGATGTCAGATGTCACTGAATCTTCTTCTTCTACTCCTCTATTATGATGGTTCATACCGAATCGTCCACCAACTACCTATGGGATTCAAATTGAATGGATCCAACTATGAGATAGGGCTTCGATGATCGAACTCCATGCTACTACACAAGGCAAATTGGGTTACCTGACTGGCGACGCTGATGCTTTCTGATTCTCAA
>BPUM01000891.1:0-25000 GCA_020521455.1 Prunus kanzakura
ATTGCCGTGGGCGTTTGCTTTCCGTCGTCTTATTCATCTGGCTGTCTTTGTTATTGCACGACCCAGTGACGCCGCGTGACAATCGACGCAAACTACGCTTAAATGCTCCTAGAAAGCCCAGGATTAACGCGAGAATTAAAATCGGAAAATAACGTAGTTTCCGTAAATTGTAAAGGCCGGATTTCGGGCTAGTAAACGATGCCGGATGCCCGAAAAAGCCCGTGAGTCATGGCAACGCAATGAGTTTTACTCGTGACGCCGTTCTCTTCAAATCGACGGTTCAGGGGCCCAATTCTGAGGTCGGAGCCCGGATCTGCGGTTTACCCGATTTTCCGTTGCACGCGCGTCGCTCCAGCTCCTCTTCAATTGCTTCCGCCATGTGTCCTACGTCACCCCGTCTTCAATTAACTAGGCAGCGGAAATGAATGAAAACGAAAAAGCTGCGGGACCGACGCACTGCCGAAATTACTGCGGTTGTTCTTAATGTTGCTTTTGCTTCTGTTTTTGGGGTTCAATTATGGTTATGTAGGCCGCACAGCCGATTGCACCCGGCGGTTCGGCAGGCCCGCGCGTCGCACAAGGTAGGGGTGACGAGGACAAGGCCTGACAGGCCATGCCTTTTCACGTGGGGGGACGTTTGATAGCCAACCCGTGGTCATATGGCATGGCTCGAACGTGGCTTATATACTTTTAGGCGTTATAAGCTAACGGATGCGATCATACCAACTCACATGCACCGGATCCCATCAGAACTCCGAAGTTAAGCGAGTTTGGGCGAGAGTAGTACTAGGATGGGTGACCTCCTGGGAAGTCCTCGTGTTGCATCCCTTCTTTTTGCCCTTTTGCCGTTCCAATTGCCGTGGGCGTTTGCTTTCCGTCGTCTTATTCATCTGGCTGTCTTTGTTATTGCACGACCCAGTGACGCCGCGTGACAATCGACGCAAACTACGCTTAAATGCTCCTAGAAAGCCCAGGATTAACGCGAGAATTAAAATCGGAAAATAACGTAGTTTCCGTAAATTGTAAAGGCCGGATTTCGGGCTAGTAAACGATGCCGGATGCCCGAAAAAGCCCGTGAGTCATGGCAACGCAATGAGTTTTACTCGTGACGCCGTTCTCTTCAAATCGACGGTTCAGGGGCCCAATTCTGAGGTCGGAGCCCGGATCTGCGGTTTACCCGATTTTCCGTTGCACGCGCGTCGCTCCAGCTCCTCTTCAATTGCTTCCGCCATGTGTCCTACGTCACCCCGTCTTCAATTAACTAGGCAGCGGAAATGAATGAAAACGAAAAAGCTGCGGGACCGACGCACTGCCGAAATTACTGCGGTTGTTCTTAATGTTGCTTTTGCTTCTGTTTTTGGGGTTCAATTATGGTTATGTAGGCCGCACAGCCGATTGCACCCGGCGGTTCGGCAGGCCCGCGCGTCGCACAAGGTAGGGGTGACGAGGACAAGGCCTGACAGGCCATGCCTTTTCACGTGGGGGGACGTTTGATAGCCAACCCGTGGTCATATGGCATGGCTCGAACGTGGCTTATATACTTTTAGGCGTTATAAGCTAACGGATGCGATCATACCAACTCACATGCACCGGATCCCATCAGAACTCCGAAGTTAAGCGAGTTTGGGCGAGAGTAGTACTAGGATGGGTGACCTCCTGGGAAGTCCTCGTGTTGCATCCCTTCTTTTTGCCCTTTTGCCGTTCCAATTGCCGTGGGCGTTTGCTTTCCGTCGTCTTATTCATCTGGCTGTCTTTGTTATTGCACGACCCAGTGACGCCGCGTGACAATCGACGCAAACTACGCTTAAATGCTCCTAGAAAGCCCAGGATTAACGCGAGAATTAAAATCGGAAAATAACGTAGTTTCCGTAAATTGTAAAGGCCGGATTTCGGGCTAGTAAACGATGCCGGATGCCCGAAAAAGCCCGTGAGTCATGGCAACGCAATGAGTTTTACTCGTGACGCCGTTCTCTTCAAATCGACGGTTCAGGGGCCCAATTCTGAGGTCGGAGCCCGGATCTGCGGTTTACCCGATTTTCCGTTGCACGCGCGTCGCTCCAGCTCCTCTTCAATTGCTTCCGCCATGTGTCCTACGTCACCCCGTCTTCAATTAACTAGGCAGCGGAAATGAATGAAAACGAAAAAGCTGCGGGACCGACGCACTGCCGAAATTACTGCGGTTGTTCTTAATGTTGCTTTTGCTTCTGTTTTTGGGGTTCAATTATGGTTATGTAGGCCGCACAGCCGATTGCACCCGGCGGTTCGGCAGGCCCGCGCGTCGCACAAGGTAGGGGTGACGAGGACAAGGCCTGACAGGCCATGCCTTTTCACGTGGGGGGACGTTTGATAGCCAACCCGTGGTCATATGGCATGGCTCGAACGTGGCTTATATACTTTTAGGCGTTATAAGCTAACGGATGCGATCATACCAACTCACATGCACCGGATCCCATCAGAACTCCGAAGTTAAGCGAGTTTGGGCGAGAGTAGTACTAGGATGGGTGACCTCCTGGGAAGTCCTCGTGTTGCATCCCTTCTTTTTCGCCCTTTTGCCGTTCCAATTGCCGTGGGCGTTTGCTTTCCGTCGTCTTATTCATCTGGCTGTCTTTGTTATTGCACGACCCAGTGACGCCGCGTGACAATCGACGCAAACTACGCTTAAATGCTCCTAGAAAGCCCAGGATTAACGCGAGAATTAAAATCGGAAAATAACGTAGTTTCCGTAAATTGTAAAGGCCGGATTTCGGGCTAGTAAACGATGCCGGATGCCCGAAAAAGCCCGTGAGTCATGGCAACGCAATGAGTTTTACTCGTGACGCCGTTCTCTTCAAATCGACGGTTCAGGGGCCCAATTCTGAGGTCGGAGCCCGGATCTGCGGTTTACCCGATTTTCCGTTGCACGCGCGTCGCTCCAGCTCCTCTTCAATTGCTTCCGCCATGTGTCCTACGTCACCCCGTCTTCAATTAACTAGGCAGCGGAAATGAATGAAAACGAAAAAGCTGCGGGACCGACGCACTGCCGAAATTACTGCGGTTGTTCTTAATGTTGCTTTTGCTTCTGTTTTTGGGGTTCAATTATGGTTATGTAGGCCGCACAGCCGATTGCACCCGGCGGTTCGGCAGGCCCGCGCGTCGCACAAGGTAGGGGTGACGAGGACAAGGCCTGACAGGCCATGCCTTTTCACGTGGGGGGACGTTTGATAGCCAACCCGTGGTCATATGGCATGGCTCGAACGTGGCTTATATACTTTTAGGCGTTATAAGCTAACGGATGCGATCATACCAACTCACATGCACCGGATCCCATCAGAACTCCGAAGTTAAGCGAGTTTGGGCGAGAGTAGTACTAGGATGGGTGACCTCCTGGGAAGTCCTCGTGTTGCATCCCTTCTTTTTGCCCTTTTGCCGTTCCAATTGCCGTGGGCGTTTGCTTTCCGTCGTCTTATTCATCTGGCTGTCTTTGTTATTGCACGACCCAGTGACGCCGCGTGACAATCGACGCAAACTACGCTTAAATGCTCCTAGAAAGCCCAGGATTAACGCGAGAATTAAAATCGGAAAATAACGTAGTTTCCGTAAATTGTAAAGGCCGGATTTCGGGCTAGTAAACGATGCCGGATGCCCGAAAAAGCCCGTGAGTCATGGCAACGCAATGAGTTTTACTCGTGACGCCGTTCTCTTCAAATCGACGGTTCAGGGGCCCAATTCTGAGGTCGGAGCCCGGATCTGCGGTTTACCCGATTTTCCGTTGCACGCGCGTCGCTCCAGCTCCTCTTCAATTGCTTCCGCCATGTGTCCTACGTCACCCCGTCTTCAATTAACTAGGCAGCGGAAATGAATGAAAACGAAAAAGCTGCGGGACCGACGCACTGCCGAAATTACTGCGGTTGTTCTTAATGTTGCTTTTGCTTCTGTTTTTGGGGTTCAATTATGGTTATGTAGGCCGCACAGCCGATTGCACCCGGCGGTTCGGCAGGCCCGCGCGTCGCACAAGGTAGGGGTGACGAGGACAAGGCCTGACAGGCCATGCCTTTTCACGTGGGGGGACGTTTGATAGCCAACCCGTGGTCATATGGCATGGCTCGAACGTGGCTTATATACTTTTAGGCGTTATAAGCTAACGGATGCGATCATACCAACTCACATGCACCGGATCCCATCAGAACTCCGAAGTTAAGCGAGTTTGGGCGAGAGTAGTACTAGGATGGGTGACCTCCTGGGAAGTCCTCGTGTTGCATCCCTTCTTTTTGCCCTTTTGCCGTTCCAATTGCCGTGGGCGTTTGCTTTCCGTCGTCTTATTCATCTGGCTGTCTTTGTTATTGCACGACCCAGTGACGCCGCGTGACAATCGACGCAAACTACGCTTAAATGCTCCTAGAAAGCCCAGGATTAACGCGAGAATTAAAATCGGAAAATAACGTAGTTTCCGTAAATTGTAAAGGCCGGATTTCGGGCTAGTAAACGATGCCGGATGCCCGAAAAAGCCCGTGAGTCATGGCAACGCAATGAGTTTTACTCGTGACGCCGTTCTCTTCAAATCGACGGTTCAGGGGCCCAATTCTGAGGTCGGAGCCCGGATCTGCGGTTTACCCGATTTTCCGTTGCACGCGCGTCGCTCCAGCTCCTCTTCAATTGCTTCCGCCATGTGTCCTACGTCACCCCGTCTTCAATTAACTAGGCAGCGGAAATGAATGAAAACGAAAAAGCTGCGGGACCGACGCACTGCCGAAATTACTGCGGTTGTTCTTAATGTTGCTTTTGCTTCTGTTTTTGGGGTTCAATTATGGTTATGTAGGCCGCACAGCCGATTGCACCCGGCGGTTCGGCAGGCCCGCGCGTCGCACAAGGTAGGGGTGACGAGGACAAGGCCTGACAGGCCATGCCTTTTCACGTGGGGGGACGTTTGATAGCCAACCCGTGGTCATATGGCATGGCTCGAACGTGGCTTATATACTTTTAGGCGTTATAAGCTAACGGATGCGATCATACCAACTCACATGCACCGGATCCCATCAGAACTCCGAAGTTAAGCGAGTTTGGGCGAGAGTAGTACTAGGATGGGTGACCTCCTGGGAAGTCCTCGTGTTGCATCCCTTCTTTTTGCCCTTTTGCCGTTCCAATTGCCGTGGGCGTTTGCTTTCCGTCGTCTTATTCATCTGGCTGTCTTTGTTATTGCACGACCCAGTGACGCCGCGTGACAATCGACGCAAACTACGCTTAAATGCTCCTAGAAAGCCCAGGATTAACGCGAGAATTAAAATCGGAAAATAACGTAGTTTCCGTAAATTGTAAAGGCCGGATTTCGGGCTAGTAAACGATGCCGGATGCCCGAAAAAGCCCGTGAGTCATGGCAACGCAATGAGTTTTACTCGTGACGCCGTTCTCTTCAAATCGACGGTTCAGGGGCCCAATTCTGAGGTCGGAGCCCGGATCTGCGGTTTACCCGATTTTCCGTTGCACGCGCGTCGCTCCAGCTCCTCTTCAATTGCTTCCGCCATGTGTCCTACGTCACCCCGTCTTCAATTAACTAGGCAGCGGAAATGAATGAAAACGAAAAAGCTGCGGGACCGACGCACTGCCGAAATTACTGCGGTTGTTCTTAATGTTGCTTTTGCTTCTGTTTTTGGGGTTCAATTATGGTTATGTAGGCCGCACAGCCGATTGCACCCGGCGGTTCGGCAGGCCCGCGCGTCGCACAAGGTAGGGGTGACGAGGACAAGGCCTGACAGGCCATGCCTTTTCACGTGGGGGGACGTTTGATAGCCAACCCGTGGTCATATGGCATGGCTCGAACGTGGCTTATATACTTTTAGGCGTTATAAGCTAACGGATGCGATCATACCAACTCACATGCACCGGATCCCATCAGAACTCCGAAGTTAAGCGAGTTTGGGCGAGAGTAGTACTAGGATGGGTGACCTCCTGGGAAGTCCTCGTGTTGCATCCCTTCTTTTTGCCCTTTTGCCGTTCCAATTGCCGTGGGCGTTTGCTTTCCGTCGTCTTATTCATCTGGCTGTCTTTGTTATTGCACGACCCAGTGACGCCGCGTGACAATCGACGCAAACTACGCTTAAATGCTCCTAGAAAGCCCAGGATTAACGCGAGAATTAAAATCGGAAAATAACGTAGTTTCCGTAAATTGTAAAGGCCGGATTTCGGGCTAGTAAACGATGCCGGATGCCCGAAAAAGCCCGTGAGTCATGGCAACGCAATGAGTTTTACTCGTGACGCCGTTCTCTTCAAATCGACGGTTCAGGGGCCCAATTCTGAGGTCGGAGCCCGGATCTGCGGTTTACCCGATTTTCCGTTGCACGCGCGTCGCTCCAGCTCCTCTTCAATTGCTTCCGCCATGTGTCCTACGTCACCCCGTCTTCAATTAACTAGGCAGCGGAAATGAATGAAAACGAAAAAGCTGCGGGACCGACGCACTGCCGAAATTACTGCGGTTGTTCTTAATGTTGCTTTTGCTTCTGTTTTTGGGGTTCAATTATGGTTATGTAGGCCGCACAGCCGATTGCACCCGGCGGTTCGGCAGGCCCGCGCGTCGCACAAGGTAGGGGTGACGAGGACAAGGCCTGACAGGCCATGCCTTTTCACGTGGGGGGACGTTTGATAGCCAACCCGTGGTCATATGGCATGGCTCGAACGTGGCTTATATACTTTTAGGCGTTATAAGCTAACGGATGCGATCATACCAACTCACATGCACCGGATCCCATCAGAACTCCGAAGTTAAGCGAGTTTGGGCGAGAGTAGTACTAGGATGGGTGACCTCCTGGGAAGTCCTCGTGTTGCATCCCTTCTTTTTGCCCTTTTGCCGTTCCAATTGCCGTGGGCGTTTGCTTTCCGTCGTCTTATTCATCTGGCTGTCTTTGTTATTGCACGACCCAGTGACGCCGCGTGACAATCGACGCAAACTACGCTTAAATGCTCCTAGAAAGCCCAGGATTAACGCGAGAATTAAAATCGGAAAATAACGTAGTTTCCGTAAATTGTAAAGGCCGGATTTCGGGCTAGTAAACGATGCCGGATGCCCGAAAAAGCCCGTGAGTCATGGCAACGCAATGAGTTTTACTCGTGACGCCGTTCTCTTCAAATCGACGGTTCAGGGGCCCAATTCTGAGGTCGGAGCCCGGATCTGCGGTTTACCCGATTTTCCGTTGCACGCGCGTCGCTCCAGCTCCTCTTCAATTGCTTCCGCCATGTGTCCTACGTCACCCCGTCTTCAATTAACTAGGCAGCGGAAATGAATGAAAACGAAAAAGCTGCGGGACCGACGCACTGCCGAAATTACTGCGGTTGTTCTTAATGTTGCTTTTGCTTCTGTTTTTGGGGTTCAATTATGGTTATGTAGGCCGCACAGCCGATTGCACCCGGCGGTTCGGCAGGCCCGCGCGTCGCACAAGGTAGGGGTGACGAGGACAAGGCCTGACAGGCCATGCCTTTTCACGTGGGGGGACGTTTGATAGCCAACCCGTGGTCATATGGCATGGCTCGAACGTGGCTTATATACTTTTAGGCGTTATAAGCTAACGGATGCGATCATACCAACTCACATGCACCGGATCCCATCAGAACTCCGAAGTTAAGCGAGTTTGGGCGAGAGTAGTACTAGGATGGGTGACCTCCTGGGAAGTCCTCGTGTTGCATCCCTTCTTTTTGCCCTTTTGCCGTTCCAATTGCCGTGGGCGTTTGCTTTCCGTCGTCTTATTCATCTGGCTGTCTTTGTTATTGCACGACCCAGTGACGCCGCGTGACAATCGACGCAAACTACGCTTAAATGCTCCTAGAAAGCCCAGGATTAACGCGAGAATTAAAATCGGAAAATAACGTAGTTTCCGTAAATTGTAAAGGCCGGATTTCGGGCTAGTAAACGATGCCGGATGCCCGAAAAAGCCCGTGAGTCATGGCAACGCAATGAGTTTTACTCGTGACGCCGTTCTCTTCAAATCGACGGTTCAGGGGCCCAATTCTGAGGTCGGAGCCCGGATCTGCGGTTTACCCGATTTTCCGTTGCACGCGCGTCGCTCCAGCTCCTCTTCAATTGCTTCCGCCATGTGTCCTACGTCACCCCGTCTTCAATTAACTAGGCAGCGGAAATGAATGAAAACGAAAAAGCTGCGGGACCGACGCACTGCCGAAATTACTGCGGTTGTTCTTAATGTTGCTTTTGCTTCTGTTTTTGGGGTTCAATTATGGTTATGTAGGCCGCACAGCCGATTGCACCCGGCGGTTCGGCAGGCCCGCGCGTCGCACAAGGTAGGGGTGACGAGGACAAGGCCTGACAGGCCATGCCTTTTCACGTGGGGGGACGTTTGATAGCCAACCCGTGGTCATATGGCATGGCTCGAACGTGGCTTATATACTTTTAGGCGTTATAAGCTAACGGATGCGATCATACCAACTCACATGCACCGGATCCCATCAGAACTCCGAAGTTAAGCGAGTTTGGGCGAGAGTAGTACTAGGATGGGTGACCTCCTGGGAAGTCCTCGTGTTGCATCCCTTCTTTTTGCCCTTTTGCCGTTCCAATTGCCGTGGGCGTTTGCTTTCCGTCGTCTTATTCATCTGGCTGTCTTTGTTATTGCACGACCCAGTGACGCCGCGTGACAATCGACGCAAACTACGCTTAAATGCTCCTAGAAAGCCCAGGATTAACGCGAGAATTAAAATCGGAAAATAACGTAGTTTCCGTAAATTGTAAAGGCCGGATTTCGGGCTAGTAAACGATGCCGGATGCCCGAAAAAGCCCGTGAGTCATGGCAACGCAATGAGTTTTACTCGTGACGCCGTTCTCTTCAAATCGACGGTTCAGGGGCCCAATTCTGAGGTCGGAGCCCGGATCTGCGGTTTACCCGATTTTCCGTTGCACGCGCGTCGCTCCAGCTCCTCTTCAATTGCTTCCGCCATGTGTCCTACGTCACCCCGTCTTCAATTAACTAGGCAGCGGAAATGAATGAAAACGAAAAAGCTGCGGGACCGACGCACTGCCGAAATTACTGCGGTTGTTCTTAATGTTGCTTTTGCTTCTGTTTTTGGGGTTCAATTATGGTTATGTAGGCCGCACAGCCGATTGCACCCGGCGGTTCGGCAGGCCCGCGCGTCGCACAAGGTAGGGGTGACGAGGACAAGGCCTGACAGGCCATGCCTTTTCACGTGGGGGGACGTTTGATAGCCAACCCGTGGTCATATGGCATGGCTCGAACGTGGCTTATATACTTTTAGGCGTTATAAGCTAACGGATGCGATCATACCAACTCACATGCACCGGATCCCATCAGAACTCCGAAGTTAAGCGAGTTTGGGCGAGAGTAGTACTAGGATGGGTGACCTCCTGGGAAGTCCTCGTGTTGCATCCCTTCTTTTTGCCCTTTTGCCGTTCCAATTGCCGTGGGCGTTTGCTTTCCGTCGTCTTATTCATCTGGCTGTCTTTGTTATTGCACGACCCAGTGACGCCGCGTGACAATCGACGCAAACTACGCTTAAATGCTCCTAGAAAGCCCAGGATTAACGCGAGAATTAAAATCGGAAAATAACGTAGTTTCCGTAAATTGTAAAGCAACCAATACTACAAAAAGGGCAAAAGACGACCAGTAAACAACGACGGTAGATCAAAAAACCGTCGTTGTTTTTTAAAAGACGACGGTAATATAAACCCGTCGTAGAAACATACTTTACACACCTAAAAAACCGGTACACGCGTAGATATTTTTAAACCACGACGCACCAAATTAAAAAAGCGTCATCTTATTACAAAGGTATTTTTCAGAGTTAAAGTCTGAACCTAAAAACAACGACTCCATCTATGAAATCACCGCCGTAGAAAGTAAAGACGACGATATAAAAATAAGATGCCGTGTTAATTAATTAATAAACACGACCCAATTTTCTTGGTCAGCGACGCATAAATTCAAAGGAATCTACGACGGTTAATTACAAAAAAAATCGCCGATTTAAATTAAGTTACCACGACTGTAAATATAAATTTATCGACTTTTTAATTGTACTATACTACGATGGTATCCATAACTTTACTGTCGCATAATTGTACTAACCACGACGGTTTGTTAAATTAACGACGTACAAATTTTTTACCATTATTCGTCTATCATTACCAGAATGAACTCTGTTCCTCATCATAATCGAACCATTATTCGTTTTTTACCATTGTTCCTCATCATAATCGAACCAGAATGAACAAAGGCAATATTTTAGAAGTGGATGATGTGCCAATTACTCTCACAAGGAGTTTGAGGGCAAGAAGCTTGTCTCAGCCGCCAAGGAAGGTCTCAAGCTTGATGAGAGTGAAGACGAGGCGAAGAAGAAGGAAGAGTTGATGGAGAAGTTTGAGGGACTCTGCAAGGTTGTGAAGGATGTTTTGGGTGACAGAGTGGAGAAGGTTGTGGTGTCTGACCGTCTGACCGTGCTGGACTGCCAACATGGAAAGAATCATGAAGGCTCAGGCCTTGAGGGATAACAGAGCGGCTGGGTACATGTCGAGCAAGAAGACCATGGAGATCAACCCAGAGAACCCCATCATGGAGGAGCTGAGAAAGAGGGCTGATGCAGACCTTGTTCTCCTTCTGTGCAGAAAGACAATTTTTTAGATGATGTGTGTGTGTTTGTGTCTTTCAGATACACACACCTCAACATCCAAACTGAAAAATGAAAGCGAGGTGAGACAGAGAGGTGATGTGCCTCCAGAGAGGTGAGAAAAAGTTGAAACCCTAATTGAAAAATGAAGACGACAGAAAGACAGAAAACCCATTATTTATAAACAAATCTTATATACCACGTCGGTTTTTTTAAATTATCGATGTTTATATGATAACATAAACGTCGTTTAAAATTAAAATAAGGTCGTATAAATAAATTAACAACGACGCTATATAAAAACGACGTTGTATTTTTTTGGAAAATTAATTTATTGTGTAATTAAAAAACTTACACGTCGGTATGAGTAATTAAAACGACGTGGTATTAATTTTTCACGTCGTTATTATTGAATATAAGGTCGTTGGGTGTATTGGAAAATGACGATTCATCTATTTGAAGAAAAATGCATCGTGTAATTCGATTTAACAACGTCGTTTCATTAAAACATAGCGTCGTGTAAAGCAATATTATAGGGCAGTGTTAACACTAGCGCCGTATAATGTTTCATACTAGGGCGCATACTATTAATAGCGTCGTTTTTATGAAACGGTTTTTTATTATTTTAAACTTTTTGCCTTCCTGACCCATACTTGCACTGTTTCCAAACTCGAGAAAAACTTTCAAGCTTCTCTCATTTTTCATTTTCAAAGAACTGTTCCAAACTTTCAAGCTTATCTCCGAGAGAAAACTTTTCATCTTCCTCTCCTCTTCGTCTTCATCTCTGAACTGAAACACCAAACTCCAGGAGAAAGCTTTCATTGCAAGCAAAGGGTAAGCATTTCTGGAAGGATTTTTGTTCCTGTTTTGGGTGCGCATATCATTTTCGTTTTTTTAAATCTTTTTACATTTTTTCTTTCCAAGTTTGATAAAATTTGCAGACAAAGACGGAAAGTTTCCAAGTTTGAACACTACTCTGGTTCTTTTACTTCAACTAAATAAGACGACGGTGGCTTGTTATTTACGTGGTTAGATTTATAGACCACGACGGTTCGTCAGTCACCCTAGCGTCGTGTGAAAGTGTTCTTCGTTGTTTTTTAAAATGATATTCTTTTTTTGTATTTGATTTTTGAGGATATATTCATCGCAGGTTTGATTTCTCTGAAGAATGGTTTTTGTTTCGAAAATCTTTTTAATTATTTTTCTGTTAAAAATATTTTACGTTTTTCCTAATTTGTTTTTGTGGTATAAACGACGGTATATTAATATTTACATCGTTTTATTTTCAATACCATGGCGAATTTTTATTATTAACGTCATTGTAATATTTAATACTCTGTTTTTTGTGCTTATATCATAAGACGTCGGTTGTTTATTATTGCCGTCGTTGTAATATTTTATCACGTCGGTGGTTAATTACCGTCGTGAAAATTTATTATTACGTCGATTGTTTTGTTCTTACGTCGTTTGAAATATTATAATACGTCGTAGTTTATAAATAATCGTCGTGTTTTTTCTTAATTTCACTGATATATTTTCACTTGCAAGTTTGATTTGTCTGTAACCATGGTTTCTCAATCCCAAAGTACGGAGTCTGGCTTGAAAAAAAATGAATGTAAGGAGCTTAGAGTTGTAAATCCTCAAGCCAAGTCCTCGAAGAAGATGAAGTTTGTTTCATCTTCTGAGACAGAACCAGCCAGCACGGCAACTATTTCTGAGGAGGCAAAGTCAGGTCGGGGTATGAGCACAATGCCCCTTGTTGTGAAGAGAAAATTTCATAAAATCAAGCCTGTTGTTGAGTACAATGAAGAAGGGAAACCATGTGGCCTTGCACATAGTGAGATGCAGTCCTACATTGGTGTGTTGGCACGCTCCAGAGTCCCACTTGTGGACAAGAAATGGGTTCAAATATCCAAGGATATAAAAGAGCAGATTTGGGAAGCCGTTGGCATGGCTTTTGTGGTTGGTCAAGGGGGCAAGAAAATGGTGCTATCTTCTGCCGCCAAGAGATGGAAGGATTTCAAGTCTACACTAACGAGGGTTCATATCCTTCCATTCATCAAGGAGAAGGAGAAATTAAGGCAACCCCCTGAAACATACAAATTCATAGAGAAAGCTCAATGGGATGCCTTTGTAGCTTCAAGGTTATCTGAAAAATTTGAGGCTGTGCATGAAGAACAATCACAGAGGAGGGAGAAACTTGAGTACAATCATCGATTGTCTCGAAAAGGATATGTTGGTTTTAAGGAGCAATTGAAGGAAAAGATGCCTGGGGTAGATATTGATCGATCTACCTTATGGAAAAAAGCTAGAGAAGACAAACATGGTAACATCCCGGATCCAAAGGCTGCAGAGAAAGCAAAATTAATTGTAAGCCTACTCACTCTGTTTTAAAAATTTTATTACGTCTGCTGTTATATTTTTGCGTATTGTGAAAAGTATTACTACGTCGAAATATTTTAAAACGCGTCGTTAAAGGTCTGAATCTAGAATCACTACTCTGTTTTTTGTAATTATATCATAAGACGTCGATAGTTTATTATTGACGTCGTGTTAATAAATTAATAACGTCGGTATTTAGGTAGCGTCGTCTGGAATATTATATTACATCGATTGTTATGTTATTGAGTCGTGTGAAATATTATATTACATCGATTTTTTTATAAATAACCGTCGTTTGTTTCCTTATTCTGACTTTTTATTATGTCTTTTTGTTAGGATGATTTGCAAAAGCAAGTCTCCGAAGGCACTCTTTCTCTATCAGGAACCAATGATGTTTTGACATTGGCTTTGGGTCCCGAGCATCCAGGAAGAGTTAGAGGGGTAGGGGCTGGGATTTCCCCTAAGCAATACTTCAATTTACCTAGACAACAGAAGTTAAAGTGTGCCGATCAATTGAAGGAAAGTGTAAGACTTGTCCTTCAAGAAGAGACTTTGAAAATGGAGGCTAGATCAAGGGAAGAGAGTTTAAAGATGGAGGCTAGGACCAAGCAATTGGTAGAAGCTGAGAGGGAAAATTTGCTGAGTCAGCTTTCCAAACTCATCCCCAATTTTGATCCAAGCCTGCTGAAACTGAATACAATGTCCCAAATCCAAGGGCAAAGTCCCAAAAATCCAATGTCAGACAAAGCAAGCTGCTCTGGGGCACTTGATGTTAGAGCCCTTCAATTTGAGGAGGATACTGCCAAGAATGGGGAAAAGCAGGAAGAAATGGTAACATTTTTGAACTTTGAATTCTCTGTTTCTCTGTTTATATTTACCGTCGTGTTAAAGTTATACCACGACGCATGTTTTATTAAACCGTCGTTTGATGTTATTTAGACGTCTGTAATTATTATACCGTCTTTTGTTAACGTTTACCACGACGGTTTATTTATTTGTTTTTAATTTTTGTACAATGTCATTTATATATTTCTTTATTTCTTAAAACAGAAATCCGGGGAAGTAGAAAAGAGAGTAGAAGGAAAGATACTTGAGATAGTTGAACAGGTAAATTCTCATAACTTGGCCTTTTTCATTTTTTTTTCAATTCTCATTACCGTCGTAATGAATGAATTACCACGACGTTTATTATGTATAGTCGTTTAATGAATTTTACACGTCTGTAATTATTACAAACCGTCGTCTGTTATATAGTACCACGACGGTTTAATTTAATTTTTTTACTTTTTGTACATGTCTTATATATATTTCTTTATTTCTTATAACAGAAATCCGGCGATGTAGAAAAGACAGTAGAAAAGATTGTAGAAAAGATAGAAGAAAGGAAAGATGAAAAGGTAAATTCTCATAACTTTGCCTTTTTCATTTGTTTTTCAATTTTCAGACGTCTATATTTTCTTTAAACCGTCGTTTGTTTTAAATTTCCACGGCATTTTTTATTTAATTGAATGGTTAAATTGTTGTACAATCTTACAAACCGTCGTAATATATGAATTACCACGACGTTTATTATTTACCGTCGTTTAATTAAATTTAGACGTCTGTAATTCTTACATACCGTCGTTTGTTATTCAGTACCACGACGGTTTAATTTAATTTTTTTACTTTTTAATTTTTTTTCCTTTTTGTACAATGTCTTATATATATTTCTTTATTTCTTATAACAGAAATCTGGGGATGTAGAAAAGATTGAAGAAAAGAAAGATGAAATGGTAAATTCTCATAACTTTGCCTTTTTCATTTGTTTTTCAATTTTCAGACGTCTATATTTTTTTTAAACCGTCGTTTGTTTTAAATTTCCACGGCATTTTTTATTTAATTGAATGTTTAAATTGTTGTACAAGCCTTCTTATATATATATATATATCTCTTTATTTATTAAAACAGCAATCCAGTGTTGGAGAAAAGCAAATTGAAAAGGTAAATTCATTAATTATGAATTTTGCATTTGAATTAGACGTCAGTTTTATTTAAACGACGTAATAAAGTATTCATTACGACGGTAGTTTTTTCCCCGTCATGTAACTTATTTTCACACAACGGTTTGTTATTTAAACCGTCGTATTTATTTATTTACCACGTCACTTTATGTTGCTTTATTTCTTCAAACAGGATACTGAAGTACCGGATTATTCAAAGCTGGAGTTGCCATCTTCTTTACAATCCCTTTGTAGTTATGTGGAATCGACACTAAAGCCTCAGGAGAAGACTATGACCTTTACTATTGAGAAGGAGGTGTTTGGCATAGATCGTAATACCTTCGTCTTGCATGAAGATATTACCCAATTTGCTGGCATGGAGGAAATTGGGGCTACTGTAGTTGCAGTATATATGAGGTTTGTCCTTATCAAATATTCATTTGACACTCTCCTTTATGTTGAAAAAAAAAAAACACTCATGGTTTCAACTCATATATTTAGGTGCCTATTTGATCATTTGAAAGCTGCAAATATGGTGAATATGGTTGGCTTTATAGACCCTGCTCTAGTTAGTGCCGACGCTGGTTCATTAACTGAAAGATCACGTATCGTAGCCAGTAGACTTCAAAAAATAGATGGTGAACAGATTTTCCTGATGCCTTACAATCCAGGGTTAGTCTCCAAACAAAAAACAGTATTTTGTTTGTATGATGCTCTGCATATAAAACTATTTAACCTTTATATTTATTTTGTGCAGCCGTCATTGGGTCTTGATCATTGTCAGAGCAAAGAAGGAGACCGTCTATTTTCTGGATCCACTGCCTGGCAATCGAGTTGTGGATGAGGAGGGGAAAAACATAGTGAACAGTGCTTTAAAAATGTATAATTCACATATAGGCAGAGTAGGCCGTAAAGCACCTCTTTGGAAAACTCTGCCAAGCACTCCAAAGCAACCAAGTAGTGTAGAATGCGGGTATTATGTCATGCGCTTTATGAGAGACATCATCTTGGATCCTTCCCTGGAATTTGAGAAGATGGTAAGAAGAAAATTTTCAGATTTATTTTAATGTGGGTTTTTATATTATCAACGACGGTAAATTAAAAATACCGTCGTTGAATATATATACTACGTCGGTAAATGAAAAATAGCGTCGTCTGTGAGATTAATCTTTGTTTATGGACAGTAGTTTGCCAAGGGAAAGGATCAAGCGCCATACCCCCAAGCTGCCATTGAAGAAGTTAGGAAAGAATGGGCAGAGTTTGTTTGTGTTCATATGGAGTAGAGGAATTTTAGCATACTTAAACATTTTTATAAAATGTACAAATTTTGTTAGAATTAGACAAGTTTTTGTACAAAATTGGTTAGAATTAGACATAAACATTCTTAAACATTCTTTTTTTCCCTATGAATTTCAAATAGGTTTTCATTATTTTTAAAAAAGGGAAATTGTTTGACCGACGTGTAATCACACTTGCAATGACATAATTATATAGAATACCGTCGTCTTTATATCTATCAAAATTCAAAATATTCAAAATAAATTTAAAATATAACCAAAAAATGCACCGTCAACCTCCCTGTAAATTTGTTGAGGTTTTCATGTTGTGAAAAACCCAAGATCATGCTGAACCAAATTTGTTGAGGTTTTCATGTTGTGAAAAACCGTAGTTTTTTAAAAAGACGTTGTACACACATAACAACGTCGCAGTTTTTTAAAAAACGACGTAAAAGGTTTTTCAAACGACGTTGTATTCTTGTATTAGACGGCGAGAAGTTAAAGTTTAGGTCGTGGAAAATAGTGTGTATGTCGTTTTCTGTGTAAAAATGGCCATGGTTTTAACTTTAAACGACGTTTGTTTTAAAATTAAGTCGTTCATTATAATTTAAAACGTCGTTAATTTATTAACACCGACGTGGTTTGTGGGTTTTATTAATAATATTTTATTCTATTTAATTTGAAATATTCATAATAAATTTAAAATAAATCCAAAAAATGCAACGTCAACTCCTATGAAGTCATTCAGATATTTTCTTCCCCCTTAAGCTTTAAAAAATTAAGTTTGAGTTATACAAATTTAAAATTACCACCAAAAAGAAAAAAGTTTTCATGAGTCACAACATCACTTATACTTTAACGGTTTAGGGTTTAGAGTTTAAGGGGATAAAGGTTTATTTTTGGGGTTTAGGGTTTATGGTTAATATATATTAGGCCGTAAAACCATAAACCCTTTTCTATAATTATTTAAAAATATATATATAATTTATGGTTTATATTTTATGGTTTTGGGTTTAGGGTTTAGGGTATAGATGTAATAAGCGTCATGTTCATTTATATTTTAAACGACGGTTGTTTTGTTTTCCGTCGATGATTTACGAATAGCGCATTTCTAAACCGTGGTTTCTTTAAAATGACGTTGTACAAACATTACAACGTCATTTTTTTTAAAAAAGCGACGTACAATATATTTCAAACGACGCTATTGGTTATATAGACGACGTTGTTTTCTTGACATTAGACGGCGAGGTTTTAAGAGTTTAGGTCGTGGAAAATTGTTTGTACGTCGTTTTCTGTGTAAAAATGGCCATGGTTTTAACTTTAAACCATGTTTATTTTAAAATTAAGTCGTTTATTATGATTTACAACGTCGTTAATTTATTAACGCCGACGTGGTTTGTGGGTTTTATTAATAATATTTTATTCTATTTAATTCGAAATATTCATAATAAATTTAAAATAACTCCAAAAAATGCAACGTCAACTCCTATGAAGTCATTGAGATATTTTCTTCCCCCTTAAGCTTTAAAAAATTAAGTTTGAGTTATACAAATTTAAAATTACCACCAAAAAGAGAAATGTTTTCATGAGTCACAACATCACTTATACTTTCATGGTTTAGGGTTTAGGATTTAGGGTTTATATAAATTTAGAAAAGGGATTAGGGTTTAGGGTTTTATGGACGAGATATTTTAGGCCATAAAACCCTAATCCCTTTTGAAAAATTATTTTTTAAAAAATAATATATATATAATTGTGGTTTTATTTATTAGGGTTTAGGGTTTAGGGTTTAGGGTTTAGGGTATATTTGTCTATTAAGGTTTAACGACGGTAGTTTGGTTTTGGGTCGTAAGGATATTTACAACGACGTCATTTTTTAAATAAGCGTCATGTTTAGCTTGAACTTTTAACGACGGTTTTTGTTTTGTTTCCGTCGATGTTTTTAAAAAAGCGCGCTTTTAAAAATTTCACCTCGACCTAAAATTTTCAAATTTTGCTCTAACTCTTATACTTGTAACCCTGAACCAAGTTGGCCATAGTCTGTGGCCTAAAACATTTCGCTCCGCTCTCTCACTTCAACTCTAATTCAAAGTTGGGCTCTCCGTCGAATCCAAGTTGGCCAAGTTTACAACTCCGTCGAATCCAAGTTGGCCATAATCTGTGAGCTCTGCCTACCTGTAAGTACAAACCCTAATCTCATGCTTGTAAATTCATTGAATGATATTCAGTTCTGTGGTAAAGGGTTTTGTGATTTTTTAATGTTGTCGACGGTATGGGTGAATGGATTTAATGTTTAATGTTTTCATGAATCGGGAATGGATTTAATGTTGTCGGATCTTTTAATCACTCTCTGTTATTATGAATCGGGAATGGATTTAATGTTTTCATGCTTAGTATATGTTGGTTTCATGCTTAGTATACGTGTTCTTAATACCCAACATAAAAATTAATGTATATGTTGTGTTCTGAATATATTTTGGGTTCTTGAAAAGAAACTGGGATTTCGATATCTTTTTTATGCATACGACGACAGTTTTTTAACAAACCGTCGTCTGTAAATATATACCACGACGGTTTTTTTTAACTACCGTCGTGGTTCAAGTTCGCTGGCGTCTGTTTCTTGCTAGCATTAGACGACGTTTTTTTAAAACCCATCGTCTATATATGTGTAATACGTCTGTTGTTATTTAAAAACTGTCGTCTGTATACTATATTATTTGCTATTAAAACCTTATATAATCTGCTATAGTGATAGTCATTGCTTGTTTTTTCACCTTATTATAGATAATAGGATATAGTGTCGGAGATGGATAAGTCATGGATGCACTCGGATAGAAGATTGAAGGCATATGTGTTAGGGGTGGAAGCATTTTTGCAATTTTCTGTAGAAAATCTTCTAACTACAACGCATATCCGTTGTCCATGTGTTAAATGTGCGAATTTGAAATTGTTTGGGGTTGGAATTATAAGGGATCACTTATACTTTAATGGAGTTGACCAAAGCTATAAGAATTGGACACTTCATGGAGAACCTTGGGAACCAACTACTAATGCTAGTAGAAATGTTGAAGAAGATGATGACCATAGTAGGTACAGTTTTGTGTCTGAAGAAATAGAGATGGATGCTAATGATTTTGGTGATTTTGGATCCGATCCTTATGAGTTTGCTAATGTGATTGGGGATGGAGATCAACCATTGTACCCTGGTTGTAGAAAGTACACCAAGTTATCGGCATTAGTGAAGTTGTATAATTTGAAGGCAAAACATGGGATGAGGGATGTATGTTTTACAGAATTATTGATACTTCAGGGCGAGTTGCTTCTAGAAGGAAATACAATACTGGCCTCTATGTATGAGGCAAAAAAGACTTTGTGTGCATTGGGGCTGAGTTATGAGAAAATCCACGCATGCCCCAATGATTGCATCTTGTATAGGAAGGAGTATGAAGATTCAACTAATTGTCCTACTTGTGGTATCTCAAGGTGGAAGGAAACCAAAGATGGATTCTTGAAAGAGGGTGTGGCAGCGAAGGTGTTGTGGTATTTTCATCCAATTCCAAGGTTTAAAAGGATGTTTCAATCACATGAGACAGCTAAGAATTTGACTTGGCATGCTGCTAGAAAATCAATTGACGGTCAGATGTCTCATCCGGCGGATTCCCCGTCTTGGAAACTTGTTGATGATAAATGGCCCGAGTTTGGTAATGAGCCGAGAAACTTGAGATTGGCTCTTTCATCTGATGGATTCAATCCCCACAGTTCTCTAAGTAGCAGATATAGTTGCTGGCCAGTTATCTTAGTTACATATAATCTCCCACCATGGCTGTGCATGAAACGAAAGTTCATGATGTTGACTTTATTGATTTCCGGTCCTAAACAACCCGGAAATGATATAGACGTCTACTTGGAGCCTTTGATTGATGATTTAAAATCTTTGTGGGATGGGATTAGAGGAGTGTATGATGCACACATAGGAGAATATTTTACACTCAGAGCTGCATTACTGTGGACCATTAATGATTTTCCCGCCTATGGAAACTTATCTGGTTGTGTTGTTAAAGGATATAAAGCTTGTCCAATATGCGGCGATGATACACCTAGTCACAGGTTGAAAAATGGCCACAAAATTTGTTACATTGGGCATAGAAAATGGTTACCAATCAATCATCCATATAGGAGGCAACGTGCAGCTTTTAATGGGAAACCTGAATATGGCACGCCTCTGGAGCCATTAACGGGAGAAAAAGTGCTGCATATGGTTGAAGATATTAATTACATATGGGGATCGAAAAAAGGGGGAGTTGGAGGTGAAAATGATGGTGACAGAGTTTGTTGGAAGAAGAAGTCAAAATTCTTTGATCTTGAGTATTGGAAATACCTTCCAGTGAGGCATATCCTAGATGTTATGCACATTGAGAAGAATGTTTGTGATAGTATCATTGGTACATTGCTGGAGATCCCTGGAAAAAATAAAGATGGGATTGCTGCTCGGTTAGATTTATTGAACATGGGGGTCAAAACTGATTTGCAACCCGAGTATGGAGAAAGAAGTACTCGTTTGCCTCCAGGGCCTTGGAATTTTTCAAGAGCAGAGAAGAGAGCGGTTTGCAATTCTTTCTATGGTATGAAGGTCCCTGAAGGTTATTCTTCAAATATAAAAAATCTTGTATCTTTACAAGATTCAAGACTTCTTGGCCTTAAATCACATGATTGTCATACCTTAATGCAACAATTGCTCCTTGTGGCAATTCGTTCTGTTTTGGAGAAGCCTGCAAGGTATGCAATAACTCGTTTGTGCTTCTTCTTCAATGCTATATGTGCAAAGACGGTTGATGTTTCCAAGCTAGATAAGTTGGAAGAAGATGTAGTAGTTACTTTGTGTTTGCTTGAAAAATACTTTCCACCTTCATTCTTCGATATCATGGTTCATCTAGTAGTACATCTTGTCAGAGAAGTTCATCTATGTGGGCCAGTATATTTTAGATGGATGTATCCGTTTGAAAGATATGTGAAATTTCTAAAAGGGTATGTTCAGAACCGTACTCATCCCGAAGGTTGCATTGCGGAGCGTTATATAGCTGAAGAAGCTGTAGAATTTTGCACTAAACATTTATCTGATATTAGTACAATTGGAGTGCCATCAAGTCAGAAGATAGGAGTTTCAAAGCCATTATCAGGTTGCACAGTGAGCTTAGTTGATCGGGACCTGTTGAACCAAGCCCATCTATATGTCTTGGAGAATACGGAGGAAGTCCTACCTTATATCGAGTATGAGTTTTTCGTGTAAAGAATTATTCCTTATGTTTATCTTGTATGTTTGGGACCGTAATGCTTGAATTTTTCGTGTCATGTAGGGAACATATGATCCACATCAAGGCTGCTTATCCAAAATTTAGAAAGAGAACAAAGTGGCTGCAAGATAAGCACAATAGCACTTTCATTCAATGGCTACACTTCAAGGTATATGTTATTGAATAACATATTGGACTTTTAATTTTCTTCTTTCTATGTTAGATTGAATTAAGATATGATTAATTTGCAAGTTCAAAGTGAACTTGATGAGGGAGACAATCATGGGGTATCAGAAAACTAAAGGTGGCTAGTATCTGGTCCAAACATGGCAGTGCCATTATATAGGAGCTATCTTATTCAAGGTGTTAAATTTAACATCAAGGCACAAGATGATGTGCGGACAGGGCAAAATAGTGGAGTTTATTTACTTGCACATACCATGCAAGTTGCTAGTGCCAAGGATAAAAACCCAATTCTCTCAAATATGGGTTTTTATGGTGTCATTCAAGAAATTTGGGACCTTGACTACCAAAAGTTTACAATCCCAGTCTTTAGGTGTGATTGGATAGATAGTACTTCCGGCCTTGTAGTCGACGAACTTGGATTTACCCTTGTAGATTTGAGTAAAATTGGACATAGGAATGACCAATTTGTTTTGGCTTCTCAAGTCAAACAAGTATTTTTTGTTGACGACCCAATGCATCATGGTTGGTCGGTAGTGTTATCAATGCCTAATAGAGAATATAATGATGTTATTGGTGATGATGTCTTAGGTGATGTGAGAATTGAGTGTGAGCCATTTACTAGAGGGATGCCAAATGTTGACACATTTGATGAACTAGTGGGTGAGTTTGGGAGTCAAAATATTCGAGATGGGTGTGAAGATATATGGATTGAATGATACTCTTGTAATTTATGAAATTACTTATGCCCTAAACAGCACTACTGTATGACATTAATTTTGTAATAAATTGTAATGTGTTTTCTTCACTTTCATTATGCAGGTTTTGGCCACAAAACAATCAGTACATAAAACACTGGTTCAGTATTATAAAACGACGGTCCTCATAAAACTGTGAAAAATAGACGTCTGTTTTCATAAAATTGTCAATAAAAAACGACGTTTCGGAGCATTCAACGGCGGCATTGAATTTACCGACGTCTAAAAGCGAAGTAAAACTGAAGAAAGACGACGGTATTGTGAAACAGTTATTAACGATATCACGTCGGAGAAGCATAAAGAGCCGACATGTAATTACAAATAACACGACTCCAGTACCATAATACCGACGTCTAAAAGGACAGATATCGAACCTGAACGTTACAAAAGACGATGTCTTAGAGCATGAACTCGTCCGTAAAAAATAAAAAATCGTCATCTTCAAATTTTACCACGTCGCTTGTTATATCAAAACGAAGTAAAAAATAAAAAATTCACGACATAATTTGATATCCAGAGGTAAATTTGTCGACGTAAAAAGATATTTAGACGTCGTTCTTTTACAAAAACAACGTTATATGGAATATCCACGTCTCTTTTTATATTCTTATGTCATTACATATATTTCCAACGTCGATTGGTTGAAAAACTTCGCTGTCTCAGATAGATTAGACGACTATTATTTTGGTAAAGACGACGTATAAATAACGAAACACGGCTGTCTTTTGCATGATGACGACGTTGTATATAAAATACTACGACGCTTATAGAAATAAATATGTCGTAAGTCACGAGCCTAACATATTTTCCACGTCTTTTATTTTATATACAATGAAGTGGAAAAACCATTTCACGACGGTTATTAAAATATATGCAACGTCGTATTTCTTAATAACGTCGTATGTTATTTATTTAACGACGTAGTATATTTATTTACACGACTGTGTTGTATAAAATAGGTCGTCTATTCATATCCCTTACATTTTTTTGGCTCATTTTTCAGTATACAGACGTCGGTTGTTTTTGATAATGACGTTGTTTCTTATAACAACGACGGTGATTTACCCTAACCGCTATTTCCACGTCAATATTAATGGAAAAAACGAAGTGGAAAAATTATTTCACGACGGTTATATAAATATATCCGACGTTGTATATTTTAATAACGTCGTATTTTATTTATTTAAAGACGTATTGTATTTATTTACACGACTGAGTTTGTATAAAATAGGTCGTCTATTCTTTTCCACGACAATTTTTTGGTTCATTTTTTAGTATACAGACGTCGGTTGTTTTTTGTTAATGACGTTGTTTGTCATAACAACGACGGTGATTTCGCGTCGTGGTTTTACTTTGCAAAAGATGTCGGTCGATTTTACGACGGTTTGAAAACCCGATACACGACGGTGAATTTCCGTCGTCTTTTGCCTTTTTTGTAGTAGTGAATGTAAGGCGGAGTTTAGTTCACAAGATTAGTTCCAATATACAAAGCAACGTAAGGCGGAGTCCTACGAGGTGGATAAACTGGGAGGAAATGAAGACGGAGTAGCTCATGTGGTAGTCCGAACTTTGATCTATCAACTGCTTGGGGGTGCAAAACAGAAAAATGTGAGTGGACAAAAAGAAAGTTTTTCTTCAAATATATATACAGAACATACTAACCTCTCTGTTCTCACAAACCTTTGAAGACTTACCAATACACTTTGTAAATACACATACAAGAATGGGATGTGATAAATACACATGTACGTAAAACATTCTCCGAATTAACTGGTAAGAATTGAAACCATCATTTTGATTCCAACAAATCAAGCGATCTCAACATATAATTCAACATAATTCAAGTCTCAACCAATCCATATAAAAACTCTCCACCCAAGTATACCTATGGGGAAACTGACCAACCCTATGTAGATAATCGGTAGGGTGGCAAGGGAAAATCCTGGCCGGACACTCGTATTTATGATACGAGTACAAGTAATTCACTGGCCGGACACCTACAAAAGCAGGTACATGCAATACACTGGCCGGACACCTACAAAGTAATCAAACTGTAGGTATAGGCAAACCACTGGCTAGAGACCTGTATATTAAACACAACTAGTCATGTGCACAAACTCTACTGGAGGCAACCGATAGACTCTAAAGCAAAGACCTTTGAAGTTTTGTGAAGTTTATCTGTTAATTATCAAATGAAATGGAATTGGCTTACAAAGCCATTACAAATAACTGAATAGAAAAATAACAGCCCACGTCTTTAACAACCCTAAGATCGTGGTAAACAACTAGGAAACAGTCAAACACTAATCTGAAAAACAAAACGAGCTCCTAAACACTAGGAGTTATTGACAGATTCAAACTAGAGTCCTAACAAGCCATAAACTCTAGACATTTGAAAGTTTCAAACGTCTAACGTCTCTAACATTTCCTCCCCTAAACTGGAATTGTCAAAAAACAATCAGTTTTCCTTAGCCAGAAACTTCATTCCCAATAGCTTCGGAAGCTTCACAAAACTCTCCAGCTTCAAAGGCTTGGTC